>JANIJG010009590.1:0-104701 GCA_024611175.1 Megaceryle torquata | reverse complement strand
ACCCCAGGATGCGGGTGCCATAGCACCCCCCTTGGAAACACCCTTTATAAAAAGGAATAATAATAATTAAAAAAAAAAAAAAAAAAAGCCAGGGGGAAAAAAAAAAGAGTTAAAAGAAAATCTTCCCCCATTGCTTAAAGATACATAGGGGTAGAAGTCAATGCTCACAGAAGCATTTGCAGGCACTCCTTCCCTTACCACCATTTTCCTCCCTGAACCCACCAAATAACAATCTGTGTATACAGTAAGCCAGTTGTAATCAAGTAGAAAAAATTATTTTCAAGGCTGTTGAAGCCCATGATGGTTTCTTTGGGATCTAACTAGTCTGACAGGGTTTCCTCCCTTGATTTTATGTCAAATCTCAATATTCTTCATTCTTGGTCAATCCCATTAATTTAGCACACACCTTTCACTGTTATAGGCTCTCATACAGTGACATGCAGTGGCCTCTTAAGGTTTGGAGAGCACAACTTGGTCTTAATGATCCATTTCTGACAGTTTTGGGGTTGAGGACATTGAGACAGGTTTAAAATGCAGTTGAAGCAGGAACTGTTCTTGCTTTGTGGGCTGGCTTGCTCTTGAAACCAGGTTGCTGGGTGTTAACTAGCACTATTAGTTCCTCTCTCATGAGCCCACCACATAACCTAAAATAGAGAAGTGTCCTAAAGGCCTTGTGTCTGTCCAGGGCACAGAAGGAAGGTAGTGTGTTATTCCTTCCAGCAGTGCAATATCATCACTCTCTGCATTTGAGTTCTGCTTTAATCCTGCAGGGACTTTCTTACTTCATATTGTGACAGGCCCTAAACCTAAAGACCGATGTAGGCCTGCAAAATATTTCTAAAGACTAGACTTGGAACTAAAATTCATAACCCTACTGATATTTAATAAATGCAACAGAGAAACTGATTTCATGGCACATAATTTTCTCACATTTTATCCCAACTATTACCTTAACGTGATAGCTACCTCTCTTCTTGTATGTATTTTAGGGGCTAATGACTTCATCACCTTTTTTCTCTCCAGCATCCTGCATTACTCCAGTTACAAGCCACCCTGAGATATCTAAATGATTAGCACTGTTTTCTGAAGCTATTACTTAACTCCCAGTACGTGTGACTCGGCGTTAAATTTTGCTGCTTCCAAGCTGAAGAAGAGCTTCTGTGCCCAAAAGCATGTCTTTACATTTCCAGTTATATCTGCAGGTTGAACAAGAGAAGGTCCCCCTTCAGTCTTGTCTCAATGCAAGTCCTAATTTGTTACCCTGTCTCATTAACACCAGAGGTGTTGGAACCAGTTGACTGGCATCACCACTAGCTCTGAACAGTTTTAATGTGGAAGGCAGGAAGTCTGTGTCCTTATCTCCCGTGAGGAGTTTTATTTCGAACAGAACAACCATTTTGTAGTGAGAGAACAGACTTGGAAGATGCTGAAATTCAGAAGAACTGAGTTATATTCCTGACCCCTCCATTATACAGTTTATATAATTGGACATAACGACAAAGTGCTTCATATCTGGCATCCGGTCCTCCCACAGACTCCAGTAATGTGCTGCGGCTTCATAGATTTTCCAGACTCTCCTCCCTAATATTCCTAAATATTAAATGTCAGCAGTTAGCAAGTAAAACTACTCACATATAAATGATATTCCATCAGGATGCCTTCTAATCCAAAACAAACCTTTGGTTTTATTCTTGACACCTTAAAACTATCTTTTAGCAATAACTAATCTACTTGCAGTAAATCACTGTAAAATACACAGGTTACTACTTATACTATCTTTACATCATCCTTCAAAGAGAAAGGGGCTCCAGAGTTCATTCGGCCAATCCTGAATCCCTCGTGACTATTGCTGCAATGCTAATGAAGTTGCAGAGGGAACAAAGAGGAAGGATAATATTTTTCAGAATTATAAGAGTTGTTACAAACATAAGTTTAGACACATAAAGAGACAGTGAATGA
The DNA here is from genome assembly GCA_024611175.1 of Megaceryle torquata. Taxonomy (NCBI): domain Eukaryota; kingdom Metazoa; phylum Chordata; class Aves; order Coraciiformes; family Cerylidae; genus Megaceryle; species Megaceryle torquata. The sequence continues at coordinate 102,742 of JANIJG010009590.1, read as the reverse complement.
AGCACATTGGAAACCTATAACAAAGATGTCAGAAAGTGTTGTGAAACCAGAATTTCACCTGTTTTCTTGTGTGGTCCTGTGTGTTTGTGCATAATGGACAGGTTCATAAAAAAACAAACCCAAACAACACAGAACAAAACACTTTTGCATCCACAACACAACTTTGGTGGAACCCGTCCTCTTCAGTCCACTGGAAGAATTGAGACTCAGACCAGCCAAAGCTCCTCAAAGGACATAGTCATCAAATTTTTCACCAGTAAGCACATCCCCCCAAAGTTTCCCAACTGACTCCCAGAGAGACTAGAAAATATCTCAGTGCCTCTCAGACCTGAGACCATTTTCAGTGTAGCAGCATGGTATCCCCAGGCAGCAGGAGGAGGCTCCTTCCCAGAATACCAATGTGGTCCTTGTGGTGGCCCCATTGACCCTGCTGTTGACATCAGCACTCATCTACTTCCACCATGAGTCCTTTAAGAGCTCAGTGAGGAAAATCTAACCTACAAAAAAATAAATCCCCCGCAGCAGCTGATTCTCCTGGGTGTGCTGGTGGTACTCCCCTAACACACACACCAGGGACTGGTTTGCCACAGCACAAAGCAGCTGTGTCACCTTATTACTCAACATTTGCCATTGTCAGGGATTCTGGCCACACCTAAATCCTCTTGTAGCTCTGGGCTTTAATTAACAACATGTTAAAAATACTTTCAGTGGTTCTAGGTGACAGCTATAGGTGCCTGCAGATAATGTTGCATGGTGCCAGCAGCCCCCGCTGAAAAGACAAATGCATCTGAGTGTTAATGAATGTCAGGGGTACGTATCATCACTCAGACAGGTTAAAGAATTAATTTCCATCCCCATCTCTATTTATAGAGTCTCTAGATTTTTAACAAAGGAACAACAGTGTTAGTTAATAACAATAACAACCACAGCCACAAAACAAACAAAAGACAGCAAAAGGAGGTGTTTAGACCATCTAAAATTTGCACAAAACTATTGTGGCTATTTAGCATGAAATCAGGAACTGAAGGTAAGGATACCAAAGTCAGCTTCCTCCAGATCATGGCCAAGCTTGAACACAGTAATAAGGAGGCACAAATTGAACAAACCTGGAGGAGCACTAGTGTGAATATACCTCGAGCTGCATACCCCTGTGCACTTACTTTCCACCCTGTGCAGGATCAGATCAGTGCTAACAGGAGAACAGTGACCCTCCTCTGGTACCCAGTGCTGGTCACCACTCCAAGCAATCATCTTTGCTTCCCTTATGCTTTTTCTCCTTTTCTGCTTTCTGAAAATGGGTATTTCTGGGCTATGAGCAGTCCCTGGTCAGTGGGTAGACGCTGGGCTGCTTGCGTGGGTGTGGGCCCCGCACAAAGCACCCGTGCTGCAGCTACCACCAGTAGCTGCGTTTCTGCTCCAGCAGGGAGCTGTAATCTTATAAAAATCACAGCTCTAAGAAAAACATCTCACGCGTGATGAGAAATGCCTTCTACAGGCTGCTGTATTAGCTGAATAAAATGCATTCATTTATCTTATCTTGCATTTGAATATTACGAGCTGCAACATCTCAGCATGGCTTTTTCAGCTTCAGTTGATAATTGTACTAATTTTTCCATCTAAATTAAGCCACATTATGCTTAGGAGCAAAAAACAGTTGCATTATGATGTGCATTACAGAAATGTAGAATAAATAGTATGAGGAAATCCTTTTGTGATGATGGTCAGCTGCCTTTCTTGTAGCAATAAAATATGAAGGCATTGGGAATATGGCAGGACTTTTTTGTCTGCAGAATCTCGAAAGTTGAGTTGAGGAAGCTGGACTCAGTCTGCCTTGGCAGAGTAGCTTGGAGGCTTATTAATGGTGAGCTGATGGCTTATCCTTTTGTTTTACCCAAATGCAACATAATGGCTTGGGAAGAGCATCGCAGATACGAACTCATCCCTTTGAATTAGTGGGTGGGAGGACATGCCCTCGGGGAGGAGGTGGGCTCCTGTTTTCAGCCCAACAGGGGATAAGCCTGTAATGGAAGGGCTTTCTGTAGAAGCCAGACTTTGGTGATCTCTCTTAAAGACCTACAGCTTAAAGGAGAGTCTGTGTAAGTTTTGAGAGAGGGGTTGTTTTCTTTTAGTGGGTTATTTCATGTGGCTGCACAGGAGATACACCCAAGGGACTGCAGACTTCAGACAGGATGAGTAGGGCCTAACTTTGAGTGGACGTCCTTTTGGTGGGCTTGATGCACAGGCTTTCTCAAAGGGGACAAGTGTGATCATTGCTAAGGAGGTGACAGTAAGCCTGACCTTTGGCAGACAGAGTAGAATGTTTTAGTCCTTTTATGGTCTCACCTAAACCAAGGACAGGAGAATTACACTGCTCTTCCTCAGCTTTACAGGGCGGTTGGTTTGGTTTTGGTTGTTTCACTTTCAAGGACATAAATGCCTGACAAATCACACCTAATTCTGCATAATTTGGGGGCAGCTGAGCATCAGATGTAATACGCTGAAACTCCCAGACTCCAGAGTATCATCTTCTCTTCAGGAGATCTAGAGGGAAACTCCCTTGGGAGATTTTAGGACTTTGTGCTGCATCTTTCATGAGCTGACTGCAAATCCATCCGTGGTCCTCACTCCCAGCACCTGGGTGAGGAGGCTTCGTCGCAGTACACGGGGTTGCAGGGTGGGCAGCACAGGCTGCAGACATTTGCTTTGCATTCCTTCCCAGGGAAAAAAGTCACAGTCTCTGGTGGGACCCTTGGGGTCTGGAAGGAAAAGGAGGCAGGTTTATCTCACAGGGCAGGGGGCATGGACCACTCAAACCCCTGCTGAAGTATTTGCTGTATCAAAAATGCTCCGCCAAAGAGCTGTGACTACTGGAATTGCTCTATATTGTGTTAGTAATGCAAATTAATTTAGCAGCACATTTATCAGGCATGCAATTTATTTGCATTTATTGAGCCTTAGCCTGATTCCAATTGGATATTTGCAAAAGCAGCCTGAATTTTTCTGTTCAGACACACTTTGTTTCAATGTGACTGAATAATCCTCATGAACTAATGGAGGGGAAAAAAATTGCCCCTTATTTTTGGCACATTCTTTCTATAGAGAACTTGACTAGAGGAGGCTGGCACAATCAACTTGGCATCTCTGCTCCAGCCAAATTGTAAAGTTACCATACAAATGAAATCATAATTTGGACACACATTTTGCCTTCAAGGAATAAATGCCCCCCAAATGCCATCTGTCACCACGGTAAGAGGACTTAAAACTTCTGATTTTTAACAACAGCAAGAGAAAAACCTGAAAAAGGAGTAAAATGAGAGTGAAAGCCTTCCTTCTATGGGCACGTATGCTGCAGGATGAGCTAGCTTGCAAAGTAAAGAGTGATTTCAGGAGAGGGGTTCTTTGGGGCTGTGCAGAAGGGCAGATCCATGAGCTGGCAATGTGCCTTTGTGGCCAGGAAGGCAAATGGCATCCTGGGGTGCATTAAGAAGAGGAGTGTGACCAGAAGGTTGAGAGAGGTTATCCTCCCTCTCTAGTCTGCCCTGGTGAGGCAACAACTGGAGTAACCATGTCCAGCTCTAGGCTCCCCAGTTCAAGAGAGAAAATTAACTACCAGAGAGTGTCCAGCAGAGACTACAAAGATGATGAGAGGACTGGAACATCTATCTTACAAAGAAAGACTGAAAGACCTGTGTCTGGTTAGCGTGGAAAAGAGAAGACTGAGACAGGATCTTATCAATGCTTATCAACATCTAAAGGGGTGGTATTAAGAGGATGGGGCCAGGCTTTTCAGTGGTGCCCAGGGATAAGACAAGGGGCAACAGGCACCAGGTGTAAAACAGGAGGTTCCATCTGAACATAAGGAAAATCTTCTTTCTTTTGAAGGTACCGGAACTGTGGAGCAGGTTGTCCAGATAGGTTTTGGAGTCTCCTTCTCTGGAGAGATTCAAAACCTGCCTGGGTGTGACCCTGGGCAACCTGGTGACCCTGCTGTAGCAGAGGGGTTGGACTAGATGATCTCCACAGGTCACTTCCAACCCCTGCTATTCTGCATATGCGAGTCTGTGGTCTCCCGTGCACTCTCCAAAGAGCACCCGATCCCATGGGTGCACCCACTGCAGCATCCTGCCAGCTTCCCAGTGCACACACCGAACCCGTGCTGAGAAGATTATGAAATCTGTTGTTGCTACTGTTTGAGGGCTTTTTTTAAAGCAAATTACATTTAATGAAAATACCTGGGACACAAAGTACCTTGTTTTCAATTTAATTAGCAATTATGGTTGCTAATTAAAGCAATACCAAAACAATTGTGTCATAGTACAAAAGTAATGCATATATTTGTGCCAGAAAAATAAAGACTATCACCTCCAGTAGTTGATCTAGAAGAGATAATGCTTTACTAATACTTTTACAGGGCTTAATTCAATGTGAGTATGAGAGAGAAGAACTGTGCAGCTTTTGGTGTATGGTGCAAGACACCATGTCACAGAAAGATGTAGAAGGAGATCACAACAGTCCCTTTTCTTAGAGCTGCAACACCGTTAGCCAAAGAATCAGCTTCAAGTGATCACACATTCCACACTTCTGTTTATTTTAAAAATCTTCTTTGTATGGTGAAATATAATCTATAATTCTGTTGATATGGATTTTCTTTGCCTAGTGCCTTCATATAGACACATCTTTGACCATTTACTCAGGGAAGCACTCATTGGACAAGACTTATTTCCTGTAACCAACTAAATAGTTTTTTGTTGTGGGTTGTTTATTTTTCTTTTCTTTTTTTTTTTTTTTAAGAATAAAAGAAAGGCACATCCTCCACAAAATCTAATTCATGCAGCATGACTCTTGAATGTATAGTGTAGCAATACACGAGTGTTATAAGTGACACAAAAGATCCTCAAACCCACTTCTAATTGATTAATTCAGCAGGGCATCACAGTGGAAATGATTGATTTTAGTCTACCAGACCTCCCTCTGACCTTTTTAGAGGCTCTGTTGGTGAGTACTTGAATGGACATATTTGAATACCAATGGCAATATGACAATGGCACCCAACTTCTTTCAAGCAAACTTTTCCCATCATTTTCACGTATCAATTTGACTGCAACAGGTTAAAGATGCCCCAAAGACCAAAGCATTTTTTTTAAAAATGTATCTTTCAAATACTGATAATAATGTCAGCAGTAATGACTGATCTCAAATGACAGATTTGATTGACAAATAATAGATGACTGTTCTCCTTAGACAATTATGAGGTGTAGCAAACACAGCAGTAAGAACTATTAGAAATGGTAGATAAAAACACAGCTGCAGATTTGTTTGGAGGACATCAAGTTACTTTTCTGTTCTAGCTGGATTTAATAGAGTCTTTGCAAACCAAACCAAGGGCATGCACATTACCAATGCTTACTTGAACTTAAGCTGCCCTTACTTTGCCAACCAATGTCAAAAATGTTAGTGACACGGGCTGGTATTTCTGCTGCTTGGTTGGAGTTTGGGAGGCAGATGATAGCTGAACTGGAGACATACAATTATGAAATACCAAAATGGGAAATGAGAAGGGATATTTATAGGTGTTTGATCCTTGAAGCTTGGCTCAGGCAAGGTCCCACCGCAGCTCTGACCCACTTTAAGAAGCCATGCAGACCTGCTGCAAAGAGGTGTGGTTTTACTGCCCTTTCTTCCAGCAAGATAATGCTTGAACATAGCTCATGATTTTAGAAATAACCATTTCATCATGCTTCCAGAGTATTCCTGAGAAATACTGATGTGCTGACAGCACAGGAGGTAGGCAGTGGCTGTGAAGAAGGCCCTTGCTCCTCCCCTGGGAGGATCATGACTGTCTCCTGCCCTGAAGAAAACCTCTTGATGAATTTATGTTGGGTTTTTTTTGAAGCACCTTGGCTTCCCTGAGCCACTCTCCTGACCAGGACTGTGAGGGTGACATGGATTTCACACATGGATATCTGCTGAGGCAGTTGAGCAGTTGAGTGCTCATCAGGGTAAGAAAAACATAACCTGGCCTCTGGTTTGAGAGGGAAAGCAGCCTTTCTCCTTCCCGACATCCCTATTATGGCATTAAATACATGGTTTACTTGTACTTCGTTGGACCTGCCTAGATTATCAAGGGGAAGCATGCAAACTTGTGTTCATCAAAGGTATTTTGGTACCTTTTCCTGGTATTTGCAAAGGAACTGTGGTACTTTCACCTCTTTTGAGGGTCTAAACTAGTTAATGTGGTTTCTCTTCACAGCTTCCAGTGGTGACTGGCTTTGATCAGCTCATCTGTATCGTCAGACCCGACCTGTGCCATTAGGCCCTGCAACTGCAGAATAGTTCACAAAACAGGTAACAAGTATTTCTTCAGGTATTGTAGTCAGAATTTATTTAGGCTGGCTGGGACTCTGTTTTATATTTATTTGTTTGTCTTAAAATTTACCTACTTGTTCTCTGCCATCTCAACTGTTATTTATATATATTCACAATCTCTTACCTTCATGACTGTAAAGTAAATTGTGAAAATTATTCACAAAGTGTAACTAAGCAACATCTGCCCAAGCTATGAGCTGTTTGAGGAGGTGTCAGTGAAGACAATCCTGGTGAGCTTCAGGTGGTCCTCTTTCCCCTGCCCTGCAGCCTGAAGAAATGCACAGAGAAGGGGAGAGGATCACTTTGTAGACACCTAAAACCATTTCCTAGCAAATGACCTAAGCAGACACCTCCTGTGTGGATTTGTCCCTGCACATCTGCCGCCATTCCCTGTGGCTGTTGGTCATTGTGCAGGGAGGGGTCCACATAGCTGACACAATGCCATGATACTTTTCTCCTTATCCACTACCTCCTGACAGCTTACAGCTTTTTGGCTGCATATCAGAGGCAGTCCAGGCTTGCTGGGCTGGACTTATTAGCTCTGCATCCCACCTGCATGTTGCACAGAAATGGCATCTTTGTGCGGTCCCTTTAGATCTCTCCTGGTAGGGCCATGGCAGCACACTTCTCATTATTCAGCACCTCTGTCTTCTTTGGGTTGCAGTAATTTCCTTTTTTCTTTTCCTAGTACAGTGCACATGAATCACCATGTATGTACCCGAGTCCAGCTCCCAAGTTAGTCCCTGTTAGCAGTCAGACATGTTCATGAAATTGTAAACAGGACAATCAGAAATGGCTTAACCAAGCTTATTACCACTGGCAGAGCGTTAATGAGCAATAATGAGTTCACTCAAGAGCCATGGGCTTACCTCATGTGCTTTAAAAGGAATGTGTTTCTAATACAGTGCCAATTTTCATTACAGAAATCTCATAAGCTAATGCACATCTCAGCATCAAGAAGATGCTGCAGTTTCTCAATTCCTGTTGAAAAGCTTGCTGAAATACTTTGGTGTTTCCAAGCAGTATATGGGTGTATTAAAAAGACCCCATATGCATGTGTAGGTAAAATATTAATTACTTAAGTTTTAAAACACACCAGATTTAGCCAGCACTCTTGCACTAGAAAAGCAAAGGAAATAAAAGCAATTACAGGCAAACTATATTTTTCTTAGATGTTTGGGGTTTTTTTTCTTCTTCAAGGTGATTTGACATTTTTGGGTTAGATTTTAGGAACTCAGTGTGGGAGCCTGGCTTTGTACTGCCGCTCCAAACAAGAAGCAATTCAGTTATACATCAGACCACCCCTTCCCCAAAACTAAACCTTCTCAGATCCTGACCTTCCTTCAGCACAAGTTTTAAATAGAAAGGGTAAATAGGGTAAAGCTGGTGGTGGGAGCTACTTTATCTTTCATATTTTCCATCAGTCATTTCCTCTGACCTGGCCAGGTTCTCAGGTCCCTGGCTGTGTTTTCTCCTGCTGGGAGATGCCAATCTCCTTGCGCTGTGTGGATGAACAGGAGTGAGAAACAGAGACACTCCTGCACTGCAGAGCTCTTCTCCATAACTAGGTCTATCCATTACTACACTGATACTTTGTGAATGCAACAAATGTTGTTTTAACATAAGGGTTCGAGTTTTATCTCAGATTTTATATTAAATAAAAAAGCCTATTTTCACTAAAGTGTGATTGTGTGAAAACATTATAAGGCTCTTCATCTTACACGGAAGTATGTAACTCTCACTAAGCAGTTTTGCAAACCTGGTGACAAGCTTATTGCTATTATTATTTTATTGCACACGGTTTCCCTAATACCTGGAACATGTTAATCTTCTTTCATTTTTGCTTTAGTGGTCTAAAATCTGTATGTTAAAAACAAAATATCACATTTGAGCTTAATTTCTTTGTTTTTGAATATGCTCGTTTGCATCTAGAGAATTTATTCCACCGATTTGACTTCTGCATCAGAGCAAGTGTTGTAATGTTTTTGAAAGTGGAGAATTTTGCTTGTTACAAACATGAAAGCACATTTTGGTGGATATGTTGGAGAATAACTGATATGAAGATTAGAAGTGAAGAGCTCACTTCAAAAAATTTGGTAACTCTAAGTAAAAAGAAAAGTATTTTTCAACTTTAATAGCATGATGGTAGTATCTCACTGGAAGTCTGTATTCCTCTCAGAATTTGTGTGATGCATATTGATATTCCCTATAGCTGTCCATCACCTAGAAAGTGGCTGCTTTCCACTATTTAATACAGATGCTTTACAAATACTTCCGAAATTCAGTTTCTCCTCAAGAGAAACACCCAGCTCTTGTAGAACTTCTAGAGCTCAACTATGCGCAACTACAGCTCACTCTGGCTTTTGAAGGTGACTTGCAAAGAGGATTTCAGGATCGAGTGGCTTTGATGGAAAGCTGTCACCAGCGCTCGGAAGTTTTGACAAATGCAACTGCTGCTGATGGCACAGGATCAAAATTCCCAAGGGATTATAAACAATTTCATCATAAACACCATGCTATAGCGTCCACCCTGATGACATATTTATCCTACCTGGGTTTAAGTCTTCATCTGACAACACCTAAATTAGATTCCAAGTTACATGCTTTTATCTGGGCTTCTCAAACCAGATGCTCAGGGTAGTGACCACTCCGTGCCTGTTGACTGTCCTAATACTTTTAAGGCTCTTACATGTCTTTTGCATTTCTTTAGCCCTGGTAAACTCTGCACAGGCATAATCTGTTGTTCCTTTTCATCACTTTCTCTTTGCTTTCCAGATTAGTTTTCCAACATGTCACTCCTTACTCGGCTTGAAAGGATTAACAGAGCTAAAAAGCTTAAGTAAAGCAGTCATATTTGGCACAGGTTTACTAGTGCCTATGATGTGGACACTGTAATCACTCTCTTTAAATGATCAGTCTTGGACTAGCTCATGATTTGGAAAAAAAATAGGGTTGAAATCCTCTTCAAAAGATCACTATGAGTTGACATTTATTTTGACTAATTTAGCCATCTAAAAGTTTTGGGACTAGCTTAAACCCATACTGTTCTCAGGGAGGAGAGGGGAGGAACTGAGGATCATGAGCAGGGTAATTCAGCAGTATTTAGCAACACAAACATTACTCCATGCCCTTTGTCTTCAGAGCAGGAGCTGATGGTGTTATGCCCAGAGCCGCAGGCAATGGGACTACATGTGGTGGGGCAGTTCAGTCTTCCCTGTGTAGTGTAAGGCCCATGCAACTCCTTAAAGTACAGTCTAAGTGGGATTTCAGTGAGATCAGCCCTAGGCACACGTGGGGATTTAATTACTTTGGATTTTATATAAGTAGTTACCACAGCTATTTAGTGGAAAGCATTAAGTAATGTAGCCTGCTCTGAAGATGCGGGGCTTGTGGCTTGCTGAGATGTTCAGCAGCATGGTGAGGTCCTCACTTTATGAACATAACAGTTTTACTAAAAAAAAACCCAAAAACCTCCACAAACAACAAAACCACAAAGGAAACTATTGGACAGTTATTTCTTTACACTGCCCCTAGTTTTTGGCGAGTATTGTTTTATGCCGAGGTGAAATTTATCATTAAATCCCACAAGTTCTGGGAGATGTTTAATGTATGAACATCTTCCTTTCACTCAGCAGTTGTCTCATTTCTGACAAGGCTTCACAGGACATCTAGAAGCTGGTGTTGTATGAGAGTGAGGAGCAGTAGTGAGTACCATCACAACAGCTATTGCATCAGCGTGATACTTTTGATGATGAGCATGAATTTGCTATCACTTTGTGTGAGAGTTACCAGATTTGATGAGAATTTCTAAGGTTTTGTTGTATCCAAAAAGATGAACTGGAGGAGGGTTTATATGCTAAATCTATAATCATAAAGCAGAGTACAGCCCTCCAAAGAAAGGGGAAAACCACAACAAACACAATAAGTATCGCTGCTGGTTTAAGTTACAAAAGTTTTTATCTGTCTTGCTCAGGCAATTGCAGTTATTGCCCATTTCCTAGGATTTCTCAGTATGAACACCTGTGAATTATTGCATGTTTTACAAATCCATCTACTACATTGTCATCACCAACTGCCCTGCCAGGGGTCTGCTGCAGCCTCACCAATAAGCTGTCAGGTTCCCTGGTCGTAATGAATAATGACAAAGCAGTTCCAGCTTCTCTGAAACACAACTGAAAATGAATGGCTGAGGGTGTGATATTAAGAAAAACAAAACAAACCGTACAAATGTTCTTGAGGTTGTTTTCAAAGCCTTATTGATGTGAAATTCTCAGTATTTTAATTGGTATTCAAAACGTGCCTAGAAACCCATTATGATTTTCCAGTCACTGAAGGAAGGAGTCTAAGCATTGCCGGGTACAGCGCTAACAAAGGCTCGGTGGGAAGAGCAGTTTTGCACAGCAATGGGTGAACATTAGTCATACTTGCATATTCGTCTTTCTGCACGTCAAAGGTCTGAGAAGACAAAGAGCCATGACTTGGATGGCTTTGAAATCTCTCAATCTCCATTGGTCCTGAATGGACCCCTCTGAGTGGAAACGTTTTTTGCCCATGCCAAGTATCACAGGGCTGCTTGGGGCGTCGTGCCTCTGGGTACATTACAGTGTGTTTTCCAATGAACATTTCCCTGAGGTAAGAGGCAAAATATAGCTCTTGTATCCAGTATCACATAAAGTCTATTCCTCTGCAGGAAAGCACTCTCCTCCTTTCTTCCCAAAACAAAAACATCATTTAAAACTACATTATTAACAAGTAGGACAAACAGTGCACACTGCTTTGATTGTCATTTCAGTGTAGTTTAAAGCCAGGCTAACCAATTAACTTATAGAACATTATTTTCATTTATGAATAAGAACAATATTTCTGTATTGCTTTCCCTAACACCAATGACTTGCATCTTTTTTTTTTTTTTTTACCTACGAACCAATCACACGCACCGTGAAATAAGGTAGGTTTTGACATTGTGTGAGACTACTCAGTTCACATACAAGTTCTGCTTTTTCCATTTTTCTTTTCCAGGTGACACTTTTGCTCCTGGCTTCTTACTTTTCTCTGATTTTTGGTGGCAATTGATTTTTGTTTTCACTGGGAAACAAATCGAAATACTCAGCAGACATTGTCCTATCTCTAAATTACACAGCCAGTTTGGAGCAGAAATAATAACAGGCTGTTCACACCATTACTCTAGCAGGACTTGCTGGTATGGAGAAAAAGTGCCTACAATGAATACTTAATGAGATTTGATCAAAGCTTGCCATCAGTTCCTTGCCCTAAAGGTTGTGGGTTGTGAAAGCTGCATTAGCAACAGAAGAATATTGGTTTTCAGTCCCATCCTTGCTGACCAAATTCAATGGCTGGATTCCTGATACCTGGCAACGCCTCACAGTGGATTTGTGGTGGTGAGAGGCAGTGCTCAAGGGCTGGACTCAGACATGGACCTGGACCCGGCCCCGGCCCCGGACCCAGACCCAGCATAGTGCTGTGGGTGGCTGGTGCTTGTGGGACGAGCATGTACATGGGCACCTAATGTCTTGCTTCCCAGCATCAACTGGGATTATGGCTCTAAACAAGTCACTTAACATTTCTTCTGCAGCTTCCCTACCCCTTCCCTTTCACCAAAGGCTTACAGTGATACATGAAGTGATATGGATTGGTCCAACTCAGCAGAATAGCTGCAGAGGCCACCCAAAACCATGGACCTTGCAGTCAATGAGCACCTGGCTGGCATGGAAAGCCAGCAAAAGCCACCCAAATTGCTCCTCAGCCACACAATGAACAGAACTTCCCAGTTTGCTATCATGCATCAGGGACATACAATCCCTTTTCTTTGTGTGAAATTTTACGTTTTTTGTGTGCAAACCCTATCTGTTAAATTTCAGGAGAATGCAGAGAAACCTCCTCCCCACAGATCCCTGGGGCTTTAGCATGTGTTGGTGGCCATTAGTCAAGTACATTTTGGGGAGTAGCTGCAAACATCTGCTTTTCAGACTCTTCCCACACAAAAGACTTTCTCCATGCGGTTTTTACTCAGATTCAAACTCAGCTTCCAGCCCTGGCGTGAGCAGAACCTTTTGGCCTGCTAGTCTAAGGAAACAATGTACATGGGATGACACTCTGATCATTAATAATTTTTAACCCACTGACCAGCTTCAATCAAACCTAGCATCCAAGCAGCAGTCTTGGCAACCCCAAGTTCCTACAAGGTTCATGAACCATACGTGTCTGGACCAAGGGAAATGAAAGAAAAAACCAGGTCAACCTGTATGAGACCCCAAAAAGCCCAGGGAGAAGGAGATGCCAAGGATGCCCTGTTACATGAAAGCTTCACTATGTTTTTCATCTGTGTGGACATGGTAGCATTCATCAGAAAAGCATATTTCATTAGTCCAGTATCATTTTTTACAGTAGTATCATGAACTTAGACTCTCTGTCCAATGTCTCCCACAGTGTTGGAACCAGTCCTCACTGTGAGGTGGAAACAGAATCAATTTTGTGAATGTTAAAAGCTTCTCAGAGGCCTTCTCTGGCATGAGCTGCAGTAGATTTTCCCCAGCCAGAGGGACAGCCACATCCAGTGAGGCAGTGAGGAGAGTGTTGCTCTCCATTTCAAAACATGTCTTTGTTCAAAGCAGCACTTTTGCCAGCAGCACATGGGCCTGCTGGGAGCTTCCTTTGGGAACTCAGCTGTCAAATGGGGCCACAAGGGCAGGCACAGACGGACTGCGATGTCCCCTGGCTGTTTCTTTGAATGACTGCTTTAACAGGAAGGTACAGTGACAGCCTGTGCTCACAGGGTCTTCGAAAACCAGCCAGCAGTAGTTTCCTTACTAGATTTTTTTTTCTTTATTTCTAAACAGAAAAGTAGCACATCTCCTGTAATAGCAGCAGTTTTTCTGCAGTGCCTGGGCAGAAGGCAGCTGGGGAGGACAAGCTGAGTACGGACACAAGGAACTTGGAAGGAGCAAACCCTCACAACTGTCCTCAGCAAGCCACCATGACAGCTCACAGAACGCCATGCTCCTTCATTGATGCAGGATAAAGGAATCTAATTAAAGATGCCAGAAGTTATTTCTAGTTACAAAGCCAAGAAACACTCCTCTAACTCATTAGTATTTTTCAGAGTCACTAAAATAAATAAATAAGTATTAATAAATAAAATCAATCTTTATCCCTCTTTTTCTTTTTGTTCAGTTCTGCAATGTTTCACTAAGCCAGAGGCAAGCTAAAAAGATGGGCTGGGAGAGATGTGCAAAGATAGCACCACTGTCAGCCAAAGAAGCCTCCTTCAATTATTCAGACTATCTGCTGTTCTCGAATTTCCTGTTCTTACAGCTTGAGCTAAGTGCTGCTGCATGCATTTGGCAGTAGTTCTTATTAACTCAGAGGACAGCCTGAATAAAGCACACATGTATTCATAGGATAATTAATATCTGAAATGAACGTTGTGGTAAGAAGTTTCCATATACATTCCCAAACTATCTGCCAAATGTGTATTTTTTAAAAGTAGGGAGCTTCAAATGTAAAAGGCAAATGTAATCCCAAGCAGACATGAAACAGAACTGCTTCTTTTCTTCTATTTCATTAACAATTATAAAATTGATCAAAATACTCAAAAATCCACAAGCATCAAAAACCAATCAGCAACTGAACATAGTCAATCATCAACTAGGAAATTCAGTCTTTCTAACATCTACCAGTAATATTTTGAATTTGAAAGGCAAATTGGAGTTGAATTTATGAGAAAACAATATTTAAGAGAGTAACTGTGAGAACTTTGGGTCTACGCTGCAACACTGTAAGTTAGAAAAATTCAGAGAGACCTTGGTATCTCCATGGATAAACAGTGATAGAGAAATGACATGAGCTCTGGGCAGAGGTGACAGCAGACAGCATGCTCATTATATTTATCCTTTTGCAGTGTAGTCTGAATGGCATTCTCATTCTGAGATCTCTTTACAATATATCACTCCCCTGATAAAAGAAAAGATGCTTCATTTTGCCAGCCAACTCAGCCTGTCCTCCTGAGCCACTGCATTGCATCTCCTTAGGAGTGATTAGACACTACAGTTGCCTGAACCAAAGAAATCCTCAGTTTGTTACGCGTGCATTACCCTTGCTGAGTCTCTGCAGAACCACTGGCATCATTTCTTTCCACGGTGCCAGCTGAAAGGGAGCCTGAGTAAACCAGCTAGAAGTGGCTGGATCTCTGTACTGCAGCCTCCACTGCAGTATATAAGGTCTGTCATGGAAGGTAAGCAAACTTATCTCCAATAAAACCATGGTGAAATGGTGAATAATGTGCCCCATCAACTTGCAGCGAGGCTATATATACATTAGCTCAATGGTGTGCACAGCTTCTATCAGCCAAAGAAGCAGGAAACCTCAGGACACTGCCTGCACTGTGGCATTTCACAAGCCACTGATCTGGTTTTGTTCCTTTCAATCATACCTTTTTGATTCACGTGGCTGGTCAAAAAAAGAGCGGTAGGTATTATTCTGCAGTTCATCTTATTCCCCTTCCAAAACACAAACCATCCCATCTGAAAACTCTCTTAGAGATGTGAAAAAAGTGCTCAGCTGTGTTAGGAAGGGACCTTTTCAAACGAGCCTCTCCTGAAGATGGTTTACCAGCCTGGGCTTTGCTCAGCACAGATCCCCCAGTCTGGGGGCTGTAGGGGACAGACAGCCATGGCTGTGCCCCTGCCCTCCTGCTGTGCCCTCAGCGGCCAAGCAAAGAGCCATGGGCTTGGGGACATGGGTGGTCTCTAGGGGGTCACAGGGCCCTGCTCCATGCTGGCCCTGTCTGCACGGCAGGCTGGGTGCAAGCCACCATGGGTGAGGGCACGGGGATGGAAAAGGGAGAAGGAGCGCGGGAGGCTGGGACGCAACACTTACTGCAGAACCGCCGTCGCCTGGCCCCGCATCGCCAGAGCCGCGTCCGCACCCAGTGCAGGCATGGAGACAGGTCCATGGCTCCAGGGGCTGCCCGTCCCCAGGGCCGCCTGGGATGGTCTGTTCCCCACTGGGCAAACCTGTGGCAGCCCCGGGCCGAGCCCCAACTCTCCAGGAGGATGCGGTGGGCAGCTGCTGAGGCCCTGCCGTCCCTCTGTCGCCATGCCATGTTTTATGCATGAAGGTGGCCGATGGCACGTAATTTCATCCTCTTCTCCACGCCCGGTCCGTACGCAAGATCCTGCGACGTGGAGAAGCCATGGCATCAGTCCCAGGGGAGGGTGAGCTCAGGGGGAGGCAAGGGGTGTGCTGTGCTCCTGGGGCAGGGAAAGGTGCCCACTGGAGAAACAAGGCCTTTTTCAGCCTCTTTGGTATCAGCTGATGTTCGACCATCTACAGGTCTAGAGGTGCTGCGCTCTGAGTGGACCCCAAAGCGGGCAGAGATCCAAGGATATTAGGATGTCCCACAAAAACATCACATGCACTCTGGTGACAAAACCATGGCCTGTGTTTGAAACCTCAACCCAGCTGCTGCAATGTGAGGAAAGAGGGGTGCTGAGCATGGTTGAGGACAGCAAAGCTTTAGTGTGTCCATGTCTACCGATTGTTTTTTCATTTACCCGGTGAGGCAGGGGAGCGAGCCCTGAGGGGGGCTCTTGTTCTGGTGCCAAGTGCCCGGCACGCACTGGGAGTGACCGGCTCCGGGGACAGCGGCAGGTGGGGAGTTTGACTGGGGCAGTACACCTGTCAGAGTGTAACGCGGGTATCCTAAGGCGAACTCAGGGAGGACAGAAACCTCCCATGGAGCAGAAGGGCAAAAGCTTGCTTGATCTTGATTTTCAGTGCAAATACAGGCTGTGAAAGCAGGGCCTCACGATCCTTCTGGCTTTTTGGGTTTTAAGCAGGAGGTGTCAGAAAAGTTACCACAGGGATAACTGGCTTGTGGCGGCCAAGCATTCATAGCAACGTTGCTTTTTGATCCTTCGATGTCGGCTCTTCCTATCATTGTGAAGAAGCATTTACTAAGCATTGGATTGTTCACCCACTAATAGGGAATGTGAGCTGGGTTTAGACCGTCGTGAGACAGGTTAGTTTTACCCTATTGATGACGTGTTGTTGCAAGAGTAATCCTGGCTCAGTACGAGAGGAACCGCAGGTTCAGACCGATGGTGCGTGCGCTTGGCTGAAGAGCCCCTGGTGCGAGGCTACCAGCTGCGGGCTTATGACTGGAGAACCCCGCCTAGACGCAGAGACACCGCCGCGCCGCCGGCGCCTCGGTGGGCTCGCGACAGCCTTCCCGCGGGTCGGCCGGAGCGGGGCGCCGCTCGTAGTCGGGACCGGAGGGGCGGGCGGATGCGGCTCAGCCTTTCCCCCGTCGCGTACCGCATGATCGTGGGGCACCCGGCGCTAAATCATTCGTAGACGACCCGATTCTGGGTCAGGGTTTCGTAGGTAGCAGAGCAGCTCCCTCGCTGCGATCTATTGAGAATCAGCCGTCGACACAAGCTTTTGTCGCTGCTGCCGTCGGCCGGGCGGGAAGGGCCGGCCCGCCCCCCCTTTCCCCTGCGCCATCTCCTTCTCCTCCACTGCGCGGTGAGGGTGGGGAAGGGAGGCGCGCGCGGGCTCGCCCCCAGTCTTCCGTGGCGCGGGTCGGGCACCGCTCCTCCTTTCCAGGGGGCAGGGAGACAGTGGTCCCTCGTCGCGCGACGGAGGGGCCCGGCTCCGGCCTGCCTTTTCTTTTGCTAAGCCTCTATCTATTATATTCCAAAAGTCGTGTCAGTCCGGTGCAGTCCCCACTGATTGGAAAAGGGGAAATATAACCCCCGTATTCAAAAAGGGAAAGGTGGATGAACCTGGGAGCTATAGGCCAGTCAGTCTCACCTCTGTGCCTGGTAGATCTTGGAGCAGATCCTCCTGGAGGCACTGCCGAGGCAGATGAGTAACAATGAAGTGATTGGCAACAACCAACATGGCTTCACCAAGGGCAAATCATTCCTGACTAACCTGGTGGCACGTCTCCTGTGAGGACAGACTGAGAGAGTTGGGGTTGTTCAGTCTGGGGAAGAGAAGGCTCCGAGGAGACCTTATTGTGGCGTTCCAGCATCTTAAGGGGGCCTACACAAAGCTGGGGAGGGACGTTTTAGGCTGTCAGGCAGTGATAGGACTGGAGGGAATGGATTAAAACGAGAGAGAGGTCGATTCAGGTTAGACATTAGACAGAATTTCTTCACCATGAGGGTGGTGAGACACTGGAACAGGTTGCCCAGATTGGTGGTGGTGGAAGCCCCATCCTTGGAGATTTTTAAGACCAGGCTGGATGGGGCTCTGAGCAGCCTGATCTAGTGGGAGGTGTCCCTGCCATTGGCAGGGGGATTGGAACTAGATTCTATGATTCTACTGTGTGGTCAGTGTTTATTACTTCTCTTCTAACTTGTGATACTACAGTAATCCCCAGAGTGCCACTCATAACCCTGCCACCGCTGTGTGAGGCTCTTGCTTTGTAATGCAACAAAATGGCCTCTCCACCAGTAAGTTGACAATTATGCTCCTGATCCTATACCTATAAGCTTCGCATCTGCAAATACATTTGTGATTTTTACCTTAAATGTTCCCTAGATCACAAGAAAGAGGTTACTGTACACATACCCCCCCAGCACACCCTTTACTAGGCCAGAGCAAAGCTAAGAAGTGGGTCTGGAGCACAGGAACTGTGTTGCAAATGCATAGGCAGTGTCCTCCCAAGCAGGATATCTCTCACCTTTCCCTATGGCAAGTCCTACTGTGAGACCACTGAAGGCTGGGCAGGAAGGCAGAAAGCCCTGCCACATGCACCAGTGTAACTGGGGAGCAGTGGCGGGTGGAGTTTCATGTTCCCTTGCCATTTGAATCATAGTAGGGTCATCCAAAGGGCCATTGTTGTTGATTTTTTGTGTCTGACATAGGTAGGTAGGTAGGTAAATCTTGTGCTTTCATTTTAATGATAGATAAAACCCAGCAGATGCATTTGAGCTTCGTTTTAAAGTTTGTTGGGTTCATCTTGGTCTTGATTAAAAGCAGTATTTTGAATCCTTACTGGGAATATGAAAAACTCTCTGATATTTGCCCCTGAAGTTTGTGTTAAAGCCCATGCATAGCTCATCTACGGTGGGAATTCACACAGGATTCAGTATGACAACCTCAAACAGTCTGAAAATTTAAAACCAAACCCACAAATCACCATCAAGGGAAGACACGAAATTCCACAGACACCCCCCCCATTACACTTTGCCAGATAACATGTCAGATTATTCATTTGGAGCTGATCAGAAATGAAAGTAATGGGTGGTGCAGAAATACTTGGAGAAACATGAAGAATTTGCTTTGAGTCTTGAGTCAAATAACTTCATTGTGAGGAGTCAGAGTGAATTAGCCACATATGGTGGTGGACAACACTGCTGGCACCAGCAGGACCAGGTTATCTTCACTACTGATGTGCTTCTGGTATTTCAATGTGTACTATCACCTATGTCTTTTCTTATCAAGAAGGACGACTCATGTGATGCTTTAGGTCTGCTGAAACCATTGCTGTACCAGACTGGAAAGGATTCCTGGGTGACCACGTCCAGTCTCCAGCTGCATTGTCAATCTCAGCGTATGTCCAGTCTTCAATAAATTGTATCTCAAAATTAGGTTCCCGGCCCTCCTTTACTTGAGGAGTAAGGAAATATGAGTTGAGGGGACTTTTAAGTGGTGAAAAGTCACTTTTTTTATTAGAATTCGGCATGGCTGTGATCTCAGTGTCATCAATTACTTGCAGTGACTCTGATGCACATAATTTGCAGCAATAAACGAGACACAACAGCAGGTACGTGTGGGCTGGAAATAGAAATTATATCTGAAATGAGAAATGTATGACAGCTTTGGTGTATTTTATGCTTAAATAGTGTTTACAATTATCTTTTTAGAATGGTACAGAAGATAATATATAAGAATAATGTAAGAGACTGACTACATACCATTCAGTTTTGCTTTTTTAAGGAAAATACGTTAAAATGACAAGTATATTTGTGCTGATGATAGCTTGTTTTCTTCAGTATTTGATGTTCGTCCTCCTTTTCTGTTGTTCTTTTTTAAACACAAATGCACCTAAGCCTAGTATAAGGTATTTGTAGATATATATTTACCTTAAAGTAGGGAAAAGCCATCATTTTTACACTTGATTGGTTCAAATTAATTACCATTTTCTTCATAACACTCTGGGTGATTCACATGCAGTGATCTGGCACCGAAGTGCAAAGGGTGCATTCTGAAAAGCCTGCTTATGCACGTCATTTTTGACAGCACCCCTCCTTCAATTTTCCTCCAGCTCATTTTCTCTAGATGAATGATGACAAGTCAGAGTTTCAAGGCAGGGCACCCAGTACATGTGCCTTGATGCACTGCACTTTAAAATCTTGGTGGAAAGGAAGAGACGTGCAGTTGCACAGTAGATACAGGAACTGCTGAGCTAGTGTGCACCCAGTCATATTGCTCCTGTTACTCAAATCAGCAAGAAAAACCTTGGCAACAGCCAATGAAGATAACAGCCTTCAGTCACTGCAGAGTTTCCAAGCTTAAATATAACTGCTCACTCTGGTGCTCATCCTTGACCTCCCAGACAGCACAATGTAGTTTTTTAGCAGCTGCTGCTGTTCCTCTAGAAAGACAGAGACTTCCTGCAGATAGCGATGGCCACAAATTGGTGTCTGAAGCCCTGAGGTGTGGCTCTACTAATTTTTTTCCCTAACGTGCTGCTGATAAACAAACACAGTCAGTGAACCTTTTCCATCAACAGAGGGGTCTGTTACGGGGCTGTGTTCCCCCACTTCTCCTAAAGCCTTTGAGATTCTCCAATTGCAATATAAGTGATAAATTTTCAAGTTAGCAAACGACAAGCCTACAGAATGTCAGAGCATTGTACTTTGGCATGTCAGATGCCTATTTTGATGTACAGTGGAATTCAATCTCATTTCATGCTTGGAAGTGGTTGATAAGATACAGTGATATTAATGGATGTCAAGAGTGCAGAATGCACTCAGTGACGGAGGAACTAGAGTTGCAAGGGAAGCTTCCACTTAAGCCACTTCCGTGTGCTTCGGTGCAATGACTCAGTTAAATCACTGGGTAACGGGGTTTATAAATACTGTAGAGGAAAAAAGTCAGCATTGATGGCTCAGGATACAACACCCAATCGCTCAGCTCTCAGACTTTGGAGCAGTCCTGTGCTGTTCTTCTGCCACCTACTGACCAGTTTCTCCTGACTTAATTAATCGTTTCCCTGAATGGAACATTTGTCAGTTTATTTTTAAATGCAAATATTTGATGTTGGATTTTGCCCAAGCCATTAATAGCTACTGAATACATTCAGTCTTCAGGCCTTGATAATAAGCTGCAATTTAAAGTTGAACCACCCTAACCTGCACTAGTTTGCTCAGTACAAGAAGAAAGGCATGGGATGTGTTATCCAGCATGTCAGATCCAGTGGTGCTTTCTGTCCTTAAATATTTAATTCCCTTCTTTATGATTGCACAGATGTTCAAAAGCAGAAACTACCTGCTGTTTTCTTTCTGTCCATAGGTACTTCCCCTGAGAAGGCTGAGCTACGGCAAGGGGTTGAACCTTAGAAACATAGAAATGTCTGGGCTGGAAGGGACCTCTAGAGGTCATCTAGTCCAACCCCCTGCTGAGAACAGGGACATCTTCAACTAGAGCAGGTTGCTCAGAGCTCTGTCAAGCCCCACCTTGAATGTCTCCAGGGATGGGGCCTCAACCACCTCCCTAGGCAACCTGTTCCAGTACTGCACCACTCGTGGTAAACAACTTCTTCCTTATTTCTAATCTAAATCCACTCCTTTCTAATTTAAAACCATTGCCCCTTGCCCTTTCACTACAGGCCTTTGCAAACAGGCCCTCTCCAGGCTTTCTGTAAGCTCCCTTCAGGTACTGGAAGGTGGCTGTTAGGTCTCCTGACCTTGTTCCTGTATCAGGCAAAGGTACTGAAATGCAGTCTGCAAGTCCTCAACCCCATGGTGTGCTGATAGAGAAGTGCTTTTCTTTTGGCTTCCCAACCCTCTGAAATCAGGAACTAGCCTTCACAACTAAGAAAATATTTTAAAGTTTCTTGCCGAAAGTCAAGGAAATCACTTGGATGTGTGTCCCCTACCTGGAAGATTCCTGAAGTTCTTACAAGGTGGAAAGCACATACCTTATTTTAACTGCAAACCTATGTGTTTGCGCCTATCTTGGGTAGATAAACTGCAGATTGGCCTCACACTGTGAGCTGCTGTGCCAGCAGCTAGGAAATGGAGGCTTTAACAATTGTCAATAGGCTGGATATTGCTATTGCTCTGAAAATGCTTTTCATAGCTGCCTGTGGCAGTTAACATTCTGAAGGGTCCAGGTTAAAAAGAATTATTCCAGCCCCCATGCAAGAGCTGACTGAAACCCTCAAAAAGTGGTATATGGCTGTGACAAGCCTGGGACTGAGGGTCTTAAATGTCTGTGGCATCAATAAAAGATTCCTCTAGAATAGCAGCACCAGTTCACTATCCAGGCTATTATTAGAACAGAGCTTCTCAAAAGGAAAAGGGTGATCAGAATGGCACCCTTTTCTACACATAGTCTTAAATGATCACTTTGCTCTGGGGTCAAAGCAGCCTTGGCCAGACCAGGGTGTGACATTGGAGAAGTTGCTTCCAGCTGCAGCTTCTACCTCCCACTCATGCTCTCCTCCAGCTGCACATTTCTGTGGGGCCATGACCTTGCTGTGTGTTTGTAAAAATATGTGGAAAATAAGCTTTAAACTTTCCTCGTTGCTAAATGGGCTGCCTTTTGCAGCTCTTTATTCAGTAGAAAGTTAAAAATGGAAAGATGGGATGATAGGCTTCTTCACCCTAATTTAAAGCATGGTGGAAATTTTATTTACTCTTTAAAAAGGATGACAAAGGGTTCATGCATAAATTTTGTGTTTGGGGACACAGTATTTTCTTTTTATTTATTTAAAGTTTAGTGTGTGATCTTCATTATTTTTTTTTTCCTGGCATTTTCCTTGTTGGCCTGTGGGCAATTTATTCTAAAATTAATTTGATTCATCATTCCAGAAATCTCAACTGGATGGTCATGAATTTACTAAATATTTTTAGAAACTATTTCAGACATTTGCAGATTTCAGACATTGGCAGGCATTTGGATTGTGCTGCTAATAAAACTGGCACATCATTGTACAGGAAGAAGTCTTTTTAGGTAACTATGATAACTTTCTTGTTCTACACTCAACAAAGCATCAAGCATTTAAGATTTCCAAATAACCAAATGCTTCCCACTTGCTTATAGATTTGAGTCAGAAACGTTGCAGGAGGCTCACCTCTGACAAAAAAAGCCTTCAGAATAGATCGCTGGCCCGGAATAACAGCACGAGAGATAGCAGGCATACCTCTTGAAATATTTATCTGAGCATTTTCCCATCAATCATTGAGAACACAGCTGCACCACTTATGGGTCAATAAATAAGTACTGTACTCAAGGCACTATTCGGTTGTTTCCTTAATCTTTTCCTAAACTTCCTTGTTTTCACTTGCAGGCAGCTGCTGCTGTAAAGGCAGCTCATTACGCCAGACTTTCAGGGTATCCAGACTTTCACAGGTGTGGGAGCTAAACCAACTGCTAAACCCTTTTGGGTGGACAAACTCAGAGTGGATAGGACTGTGTTTCTGCAGAGATGCCTAAAATGGGAGCTGCTGTGAGACTGGAGTTTCTAGAGAAGCTCCCAGCATGACTTTACTATAGTCTTAACTACTTGAAAAGATGCACCAAGCAAAATACCAAAAAGTACACAGCAGATCTGTGACTATTAAGAACATCTGGAACACTTTATTACAATGATATTATACCAATGCTTTAATTATATAAGTAGGCTTCACTATAAAAGCCTCTTGATCAAGAATAAGTATGTTTTAAAAAAATATCCCTTCCCAAATTTACGGAGCTGCTTTCTATCTTTTCCTTTGTGGCTCGCTCCCTTACTTTCTCATTTAAACTATCAGTTCTGATACCCCATTTAATCATCTCCTCTATTAATTTCATCTCATTTGTCCTGGTTTTAGTGCTACTCAGTGTTCTCCTAAATATTTTTTCTCTTCTTATTTTTTTTAAATATGTGTTGATTGTTACAACATTGCTGGTTTTTATAGCTCTAACTATATTTTTATTATTCTGTATTCTTCTCTTTGAAGTTACTTTTTTGGCAGCACAAAATTCATCACTCCAGGAGCTTCACAAGGACTATTCAGGCCAGAAATCACAAGGACTATACAGGCCAGAAATTTATGTTCTTCTTTTACAAGCACTGTGGTATATAGTTCCATATCACAAAGGAAGCTCACACCCTGTTTGTTTTTCAGTCTTCACAATTGACTCTCTGTAAGTAAATTTATTTCTTAGGGTTCTGATTTCATATTTATATAAAAGTGATTATTACTATGCTTCAATAATTCTTAATAATGTTGCATAGAATAAGCAATGGTTAGATATCTCATATAACTTTAACATATCTGGTTACCTTAAACCAGAAAAAGAGGTAGCACTTGGACTACTAACAAGATTTTTAAAGATGAGTCATTATTTACCTTCCACTACCCCTTAAGATAAATTATCTCTTTTAATAATCCTGCCAGAAGGTGCAGCTCACCTCTTGGAACAGATGTAAACAAACAATCCATAGCTATTGCAGCTAAAATTGGATAGATTCCCAGTGCAGTCATTTGCCTTCGTGATTTCTGACTTTGTGAAGCTGATAGAGATCCTAAAGGCACAACTCAATGCCAAAATAAAAATAAACCAGTATTCTTGTGTTCTCAAACTGGGGTTGCACAAGGGATCAGGTAGGAGAAAAGTAGGTTCAAATTTTTATATAGTCATGACACAACATTTCCCTTCCACTTGCCCATGACTCAGATGCTTTTTACTCACCAACAGCCTTAGGAAAGCATGCCTGATAAAACATTTCTGGGCATTGTTTCTTCAAAACAAATCACTGTATAAAAATAATCTTTTCAGCTTATTGCAGGGACTGCTGCAGAGAACCAAAGACTCAGTGCACCACTGTGAAGGCACACTGGTGCTCATCCAGAAAACACAAAAATTAAGTATGCAAAGTCAATGTTTCAAAAATAGTTTACTTTGATTCCAAAGGCACATTCATTTTTTTCCCAAAATGCTGAAATTTACAGGCTTCAAAAGCTGAAACATGAAAATTACATCCCAAATATTTGTAATAAAAATGCAAAAGAAGTCATCCTGTGTCTCCAGTGAGGTGGTAGCATTTACATCATTATGTAAATAAATTGCAAGTTATGCCTGAGCTTCTCTTCAAATTAAGACTGTGATCGAAAGCTTTCTGTTGGAGGCTTGGCTTGACAGGTCACACAGCTTGCTGGGGTAAATATAGCTCAGAGAATGATAGAAGAGCTGAGGTTGGAAGGGACTTCTGGAGGTCACCTGGTTCAGAGGTTCCTCAAGGCTCTCTTCAGCTGAGCTTTGAAAGGTTTCCGAGGATTGCGCTAAGAAAGCAGTGCTGAGTACATAAGGTCCTTTCCTTACGTTAAATAAAGACAAGGCCCTAGATTTTCAGTCCTGAAAAACTAACGAATCCCAGTTCTTGTCCTAGACCCATTTTCTGAATTGCTAGGGCTTCTGCCCCTTCAGGTTTGGCCATAAAAATTATACCCAAACACCATGTCAGTACATTTCCCCCACAACTTTACATTGACATGGGATTTAGTTTATGTGAAAGCATGATCCTGTTTGCACAGCACTGGAAAGGTCCAGTTCATGGCAACTGAGTCAGTGCTGATATCAGCCTTTATCAGATGCTCCAAATGTTAAATGCCTTCTGAGCAGGGTTAGTTCCAACTAGGAGGACTGACTTGGTTGATGAGATAGGTGAGTCAAAAAAGAGCTGTTGGCAACTAACAGAAAGAAAATAAAGAGACTGACATGCAAAGTAATGCACATAAGACCTGCAAACAGAGGTATTACTGCTACTGACCTGAAACACGACTGGTATATCTTAGGAGGGCACGTGATGTCCATGAGGGCTTCTGCACAAGCTAAATGTTCAGGCAAAGCAAACTATCCCAAACTAGGAAGTTCAGAACAGGCATTGCTCTTCACTTAGGAAAGAGGTTCAGATGAGTCTTTCAGCTCTTAAGTTCATAGAGCTTTACACACAAGTGATCTAAAACTCCATACAGCAACAGAGCTGGGAAATCTGTATCCCTCTGACTTCATTTGTTGTACAAGTTAACTTGTTTTTGACGTTGTCACTGTGGACAAATAGTCATTTACGTTATTACCACCCATGAAAAATCAGTGATTTTTTCTTTTTTCTTTTTTTCATGGACTTCTTCAAGAGATGACTGTTGTGCTTTGGGAGAAGTTGTGCATTCTGCACAAGCAAAACAGACTGACCTTGAGTCAGCTAACACTTTCATTACCAGCCTCTGAGCTAGCCCAGTGAACATTTCAAGAGCCAGGAAGATGCTTTGTATTTTCTTTCTCACTAACCTTTTTCTTTTCTTAGGAAAAGCTTTCAGTTAAAATCTGAGTAAGTTAGACATACCCTGTCTGGCATCTCTGCTCAAAATTCATTTTTCCCATACTGTTGTACAAATCATTCTCATCTGACATCACCTAAACTCAGTGGATAAGCAGGAACGTTTGGCTTTTTTTCCATCCTTTCATTCTATTGTCTTGTCTTCCCAGATCACCAGATCTTCCCAGAAAAAGTGGTTTTGTCTAGCTGACACTTCTTGTCCACCACACAGAGAGTGAGGATACGAGGTGATGTCTAACTACCCTTTGAGCATTTTGTCAGTACAAACCCCAGCATGCTGAGTTCCTAGGAGTTAGTGCAATTTAAACAATAAAATCTCCACCTAAGAGTAAATATTGGGTTGGAGTGAGGGGATTTTCAAGTCCATTACATTTCCATCCCTTGAATTAAAAAGATTTTCTGAGTCCTGTTTTTTTTTTTGCTAACACAACAATTAAGAAAACAGAGGTTTCAAGAGAATCTCAAAGTTTATATGCAAGTTTTACGGTGGAAGCAGAAACAGCATCCTAAAGGTGCCAAAACTCATGCTGTCCTCAGATTATGGGGGCCCTCTCACACATTTCTTCTGGTCCCTAGGCTGAGGTCTGTCCTGAAATGGGCTGATGAGGTGTTAGGGGCCTATGGCTAACAGTGTCTGTGATTTTCACTGTGATTTTTACTACTCATGCTTGCGCAGGTCTTGCATATGCTTCCAAAGGGGAAAAAATGATCCTGGAACTCTAGCATAGGACAAGAAGTATCCCAATGAGATGATCCTTAAGCTATCCTCTTTATAAAGGATAGTCCAGCTGGAGCAGAAAACCCCTTTCTGTCTGCAAGAGGAGTAAAGCCTCCAAAGGTATATTATCTCCCTGGAAGACAGGATGTTTAATCATTCTGAACTGCAGAAGAACATAAGCAAAAAAGCACAAATCCCTACTTAGGCTGGTATTTCTGTGACTTTTTAAAGAACAAAATAAATTATGGTTAAAGAGTACTTTGCCCTATAGGGAATGGCCAGGTGATTGCAAATAGAATAGGATTATTTTTTGTTTAGCACTTTCTGTCCACAAGGTGTCAATCCTTACTCACAAGAAGAACTAATGGCTGGTATATTGCTCTCAAACAGAGTTTTAGCAAAGTTTATGGCTCTTCAGGAGCAATGGCAGTTAGGGAAATAGGAAATGAAAAGCCAGTAAATGCAATGGATGAGCGTAAACCTCAACTGCAAAGTCTTCTCCTTTCATCTTGTAAGGAGATCATATACAGGCCTTGTAGTATTAGATACGCAGCTGCACCTGCATAGCTAATGGTTTAAATTAAAACTCAAGTCCATTGTTATTTTTCTGCAATATTTCAGTTTTGATGAGACATGCTAAAAAGTTGTGCTCTCCTCAACATGTTTTTATTTAACAAATATGTGAAAAAGATCAGCCAAAAAGAGAAAGCTCTAGAGACATATCCAGAAACACTTAACATTTCTGAATAACAAGTGATGGAAGGAAAAAAAAAAGTGAGAAAAAAGGAAAAGGAAAGCCAAGCTTTCAAAAAGCTCATCACCATTTAAATGTCTGATAAATAACCAGATTTATCAACAGTGCTTTAATAATGAAACACCTTGCCAACTGGTGCTGCATAAACAGCATTATTGTCTTCAGAAATCCTAACAGAGCACTAACAGTTCAGCTGAAATACAGCAAAGACGTTTTTCCCTTTTACCACAGCTAATGCACACTGAATTCCCTCTGGGTTCCCTGGGTGAACTTTGTTTGCTCTTAGTGGTCGTTTAGTGTTCAAGTCCTCACCTCGAGTGCTGGCGGGACAGAACAGCACTGACTGGCCAGAAAGGAAAGATAAAATTACACAGTGTATCTTCGTGCTATTCTGAACTGTCTCTTGCAGAGCTGCTGTACTTTTTTTTCTCTGTGAGCAAGATGGTGTGTGAGTATGCATGGACTGATGCTCCATGGTGTCATATTGCTTCTTGGGGCAGGGGAGAGGGAGGCACTTTTGTCACCCTTTAGGGTTTCTTTACAGGGTTGGATAAAAAGAGAAAGGGGGGAAAACTCTTTCTGTCCGATCCACAGCAAAACAGTCTTTTAGTGCATCCACACTCTGAAAAATTGACTAAAGACAGTGTGTTTTAACCCAGGTGGGTATCTGCTGACCTTAGTCAGTTAGTCCTCAGTACTTCTCCTGCCTCTTAGCACCCCTCTGCAGCAGGCACAGACACCAGCTCTGCCAGCTTCATTGCAGTGGGTTCCCCATGTGACTGTACCAGAGCCACCAGATCCAGCAAGCATCAGCTGATGGCCACAGATGCAGCTGGGGTCTGGAGCTCGGCAACAGGACCCTCGATTACTAGCAATGATGCTTAAGATGGAAGAAAGCCAGCTCAACTGTTGGAGACTTGACTGACTTGGCAGCTGAAGAAAACACTTTCTCTTTCAAACCAAGACTATTTCATGTGGAAATCATCATTAGACAGTAAACATTGCAAGCTCTGTGAAGAGTCTCTGTGGAGAGCAGAGCTGTATTTCAGCAAGGGAATTAGTAAAAACTAGGTGGATCTTTCAAGAGAGTGAGGAGCAAACAATAATTTAATGTCCTTGGAAAAAAGCAAGGACGATCCTAAGTCTGGTGAAGCAGGGAGTTGTTTCAGGAGGGACTGCTTTGTGTAAGTGTTATAGGGAACTCAAAGGACTTCACTGGGCGGCTTCTACCCCCTGTCATTTTCATCTGCCCCTATCTGGCCACAGCATTCATGCTTGGAGGGGCGAGCATCCCCTGCTGCCTCGCAGCTCAGCAGCTTGGATGCATATTGATTGCACTCAGTGCTCTGGCGGGTGTTGCGTTAAATACATCGGCATGTATTGCATCTCCCTGAGCTGACTGGTGTACGTTGTGCGCTAGTGCCTGGGCTGGTCCCCTTTCTGCATGTGGCGAGGACGTCTGGCACATTTTCCTTGACACAGAGACAAAGGTTTTGTGGTTGAACATCCTTGTTTTGGAAATATGGCATCACTGGGGCCTAATTCCTTTGCTGAGAAAGGAAATGAGTCGATTGGGTGTGTGCAACTGGGAAGAGTGAGGAGGAGTGAAGTCTTTGTGTTTCCAGCAGTTTTTCCCCTCTTTTTGTTGAATCATGGCTAAATAAATAAATCAAATAATCCAGGACAGTCACGGGACAAAATCTGAAGAGCAGTCTTAGGCTCAGGTAAAGCATAAATAAGCTCTGCCAAGAGTCTAATTATATCTCTGTTCACCCTGAGATGTTGACAAAACACATTTTGCTGCTTATTAAAGAACATTAATTTCTGATGCCATCTGATGTAAAACTGGAAATAGATTTGGCTACTCCCAGGGCAGCAACAATACACTAAAGGTTCACAGAACTCCTAGCTTGCTCGGAAACACGCCTGCAACACTGCCCTTGGAAAGGGGCAGCCAGCCCAGTTTGTGTCAGGGTGTTCCTGCTCAGCCAAGGGGAGGATGTACCCAACACCCCTTTCCACCCCACCCTGGAGAGCCTTGCCAGTGCTCCCTGCCGTGGGATGAAGCTGTGGCAACAATTGTGGTTGCTCTGTTGGCAGCTGGGCGAGACGCAAGCTGGATCTCCTCAGCATTTTCAAAATATTGGGTTTTATCTGATGTCCATCTCTTCCCTTAAACAAACAGGTTTCTCTTTTCCAAACCTTGTTCTTTGGGTGTCCCGCTATCACTGCTGCAGGGCTCCGGAGTCCTTGTGGTTTCTCTGCCAGGGCCCTGACTGTGCTGAGGCAGATGCTGAGTTAGCTCTTCAACTTCTGTTTTCACCCAAAACCATAGTTTGCCATTTCTGCTTCCTCCCAGCCCTATCTGCAAATATTGCAGTATGTATACTGTACTGCATACTTTCTCATTCTCCATATTTTGGTTTTGAGGTATTGCAAGTTTTTCCCTTTGTATTTAAATGTGGTGCTGTTGAAAGAGAGATAGGAAAAACCCGGGACCATCTGTCTGCTTGCAGCACGAGGGGCGGCACTTTCAGCTTCATGCTGCCTTCAGTTGAGCTGGTCAGCACAATTCTGCTACAGCACCTGGGGACCTTGGTGGGGCCAGTACAGCCCTTTGCTCTCCACAGACCCCTCCTCATCTGCTGTCAGGCATGTTTAAGGTCACATTTGTAACCTGCCTGCACACACATCAGAAACACAACTGTGCTTACCAGACAATTTAATGCAAGTTGTCTGACAAAGATTTTAGTCTTCTGTTGTGCTGAACGTAAATGAGCGTGTGCGTAACACTGACCAAGGTTTCCTGTTACGAAGCTACCTGGGGATAAGGAAACTCACTTGTCTACCCAGATAAACTCATCTGTACAGAAAACTATAGTCTAGCCATGCCATGTGTGCAGCAACAGTGCAGGTATGTATTTTTTCCTATTGAGGTACATAATATGCTATAACTTTTTACTGGCCAAATGATGGTGTATCGAGTCAGTGTGAATACCCTGAGGAAGTTACAGAGGTGACCTTTACTATTTGCATCACGTTAGGTAGATCTTGTATCTGCCAGGATTTTACATAGATTTGGTTGGCAACATGTAAAACCGGTTCCTTTTGCACTTCTAAAAAGACTACAGCAACATTTAGTTACCACCTTTTTAAAGCCAGGAAAAGAATGCTAGGAGCCTTGGTGTGCACAACTGAAACAAAGAGGCTTTCTTAAGACTAGGCAAAAAAACCAAACCATGAGTAATCAACCAGGTAAGGCTTGTGGTAAACCATGGTCCTCACTAGGAAAGACTTGGCTGCCTGCATCACTTAATATCTCACAGCAAACCCTTTCTTCTCTCTGCATGCCAGCTGAGATAACAGCCTGGGTATTTGACATTGGAGAGCAAAGGAATTTTCCAAAGCACAAAATTTAATGGGTTGTTACAAAACAAAAATCAGTTTTGACCTCTTGCTGAAGAATGGGGAGCTAACGCTTTCTATCAGCAGAGAGCTGTTAACGTGTTGAAAAGATGACGCTGATTCCTTGATGGCGGCGCAAATGAATTAGAATGAGGGAAGGAGAATTGTCATCTTGTACTGAGCACCTCATAATTTTGCTGTCAGCTGAAGAGCTAAGATTACTGCCAGCAGCAGATCATACACAGTGAAAGGAACCAAAAGCATCAAGTTTCAGAAAAAAAAAAAAAAAGATGAGCATGTGTGCAGTGAAGCAGGGAAGGAAGGAAGAAAGGGTAATAAAAACCTGTTCTGAACAGTAAATTAACCACTTAGCGGCAGATTGAAGATTGCTAAGTGCTACTGGATCCTATCTCTTGAACTGAAGATGAAAAAAAAAAAAGAAATATGAACTCATCCCTGACACTGCTTTGTTTTACTGCACATAATGATAATAAACTGATGTGTTTGTGCATTGAGAAATTGTGTCACAGAAAATGACAGCTAAGGCTGACAACTGGGAAAAATGCTTCCAAAAATCTCTAATCAAATTCTTGAGTAGATTTTGAGTCCACCAGGAGAGTAACCACTTCATAATTGTTTTCAGAAATCATTTGAGTGCTTGATCTTGATGAGAACTGGCGTTTCTATGCTAAAAGCAAACTTTAGGCTGATTGTGAAATATGCTGTTCTTGTTGTGCTAGTTTATTATGTAAATAATACAGAGGGGGAACAGAAATAATACCATTTGACCTATACCACTGGCTGAAAAGTGCAGCCTGCAAATTGTTAATGTTACAGCCAGCCATGCAGTTCCCTAATTGCTGTATTTATGTCCCGGCCTAAATAATGTGGTCTTGTTTCTGCTCCCTTAGCTGGGAGGCATCTGTAACTGAGATCAAACTGTAGCTGGAGATTAGAAACCACAAATCGTTGTTCATAAACTTGTGCTTTGTGGATCACTGATTATTTTCTGAACAAGTATGTGGGTAATTCTTTTGTTATAACAAATACATTCAGCAAGTGTGTGGCCTTTTCAGTGGTGATTTGAGATTAGAGAAATGGAAGAGTAGTCTAAAGCGTTCTCAGCAAGTTAGAAGATCAACTGTGATTTTTCTGGAGCATCTGCACTTTGTGAGCATGATCTCAGTATTGTGATATTCTGACTTGTTTTTCACTTAAACCTTCTCACCTGGTTTACAGTACAGCCCTGCAAAGAGTTGTAATGGGCTGGTGTTGTGGGTTAACCCCAGCAGGCAGCTCAGCCCTGCACAGCTGCTCGCTCAATCCCCACACAGGGGGATGGGGGAGAGAAAAGGAGGGGCACAAGTGAGAAAACTTGTGGGTTCAGATAAATACAGTTTAATAAGTAACAAAAGGAAACAAAGAAAAGAAAACAGCAGTAAACCCAAGAAAAGCAAGTGATGCAAAACCCCACAATTGCTCTCTACCAGCCAATTGTTGCCCAGCCAGTCCTAAAGCAACAGCAGACCTGGAAAACTCCCTCCCCACCCCCCAACTTTTATTGCTCAGCACAACATCACGTGGTGTAGGATCTCCCTTTGGTCAGTTGGGGCAAGCTGTCCTGGCTCTGTCACCTCCAAACCTCCTGCCCATCTCCAGCCCACTCACTGGTGAGGCAGGATGAGAAGCAAAGAAGACCTTGATGCTCTGTAAGCTCTGCTCAGCAATAGCTGACAGATGCCTGTGTTATTATCAACACTGTTTTCAGCAAAACCCAAAACATAACATCATACAGGCTGCTACAAAGATAATTAACTCCATTACAGCCAAAACCAATAAACCCAGTCAAGTCACTATGATATGTATCAGTAGGGTGAGCAGAAATGTCTTCAACTGGTTTTGCTGAGGACGTACCAAGGAATTGCTAGGCAGGCTTTCCTTCTGTCACCTTCTCATATTGGTGGCTTACCTGCGGAATTTAAAAAGTGTTTTCCTTCTCAAAATGCTCTTTTGGCACTGCTGACTTGAGGTCATTGCCTCCACAGCAAAGCATCCAGTTATTTCATTGCACTGGAGAAGTCCTGTGAGCACCTTCACCATTCAGGGGAGGAGAGACAGAACATGCTTAGGCTAAGTCTGTACTCCAGAAATAAGCTGTGCCAGGAGCCACACTCGTCTCCTAGAAGGCAAACGTCTGCACTAAAAAGCCATTCTCTGGTTTGAGCCTGCCAAGTGCCACCCAGCAAACAACTGTCCATCACTGCAGAGTGACTGAAGTGCTTCATGTACCCCTTTGAAGGCTAAGGCTCATCAGTACAGATACAATCCACCCCACGCTCATCATCCCCAATGACCAATTGGTGGATAAGAATTGTGGTCAAGGGCTTGATGTCTGAGTGGAGACCAGTGATGGGTGGTGTTCCTCAGCAGTCAGTATTGGGACTGGAGCCATTTAACATCTTTGTTGGCAGCATGGACAATGGGATTAAGTGCACTCTCAGCAACTTTGCCGATACCACCCTGTGTGATGCTGTTGACATGCTGGACACCATCCAGAAAGACCTTGACAGCCTTGAGAGGTGGGCCAGTGCAAACCTCATGAAGTTCAACAAGGCCAAGTGCAAGGTCCTGTATATGGGTCAGGGTAATCCCAAGCTTTATATACAGGCTGGGCAGAGAATGGATTGAGAGCCACCCTGCAGAGAACGACTTGGGAGTGTTGGTTGACAAGCAGCTCAACATGACCTAGCAATGTGCACTTTCAGTCCAGAAGCAAATGACTCCTGTGCTGCATCAAAAGAAGCAAGGCCAGGAGGTGAGGGAGGGGACTCTGTCCCTCCACTCCCCTCTGGTGAGACCCCATCTAGAGTACTGTGTTCAGCTCTGGAGCCCTCAGCAAAAGAAGAACCTGAGCATGTTGGAGTGAATCCAGAGAGAGCCGCAAAAATGGTCAGAGGAGCTCTCCATAGAAGAAAGGCTGAGAGAGTTGTGATGGATCACCATGGAGAAGGCTCTGAGGACACCTTATAGCCTTCCAGTACCTAATGGGGCCTACAGGAAAGACAGGGAGGGACTTCTTACAAAGGCATGTAATGATAAGACAGGGGGTAATGGCATTAAAGAGGGTAGATTTATATTATATATAGGGAAGAAGTTCTTCACTGTGAGGGTGGTGAGACACTGGATTGGGTTGCTCAGAGACAGTGTGGATGTCCCATATTGGATTGTGGATGGGAAGTGTTCAAGGCCAGGCTGGATGGGGTTTTGATCAACCTGATCTACTGGAAGGTGTCCCTGACCCTGGCAGGGGGGGTTGGAACTAGATGACCTTTAAGGTCCCTTCAAACCCGAACCATTCTGTGATGATTCTGTGAGTCTGTGATCTCACCCTTGCATGGAGCTCTCCTGAAGGCAGGGGCATCTGTTGATCTCAGAAGATGGGTACAAGCTTGAGTGAAAGAGTGACTCACCCCAAACAGTACTGAACCAACTTTATTATGATCTGTGAAAAAAAGACCAACACATGGTTAATCTTGAACCATTCAGCCAAAACTCTGTAAATGTTTTATCAACTTAAACAGGCGCAGGTTCTCTGACTTTATTATGCAGAAGAAAGCATGGACAAAGGGAGAAGCAGCACCAAGCAAAAAGTTAATGCCACAGATCATATCAGAGCTCACATTTTCTGTGTGAAAGGAGAAGACTCCTGCAGCTGTATATATTAATCATATTCCAGTCTTTTCCTAAAGGTGGCCAAAATTCAAAAGGCTGATAGTTCAATGTAGAGAGAAAGCTATTTTGTATTTGAAATTAATCTGCAATCGCTGCCAACCTTCTCTTTATTCACCATATATTTGTCTTTTTCTACTCCCAAGGCAGTACACTCCAAGATAACTTTTCATCCACACTTCTCATCCTCTTCTCCCTGCCTCAGGCTATCACATTGTGAGCTGGAAGGTTATGTGTCTTGCCATTTAGGTTTAGCAGATTCTCTTAAAGGTTCTTGTTGACACACCACAGACCTCTGCAGAATGTGCTGCTTCTGAGAAACCTTTTTTGAGATTTGAAGAACATATTTTTGCAGCAGTGGTTGAATGAAAGGTATTGTTATCGATGGAAGGGATGTTAGTAGTTTCTGGCAGGAATAGTAAAGGCTGAGGGAGAAGCTCAGCCTTATAGAAAAGATAGAGAGAATCATGGTCAGTTTGAAATTTAGGTCAGAACTACTCCGGATTTAGTTTTGTGCAGGTTCAATTCATCTGCTTCACTGGCCAGAAGAAAATCTGTCTTTCAGCTACTTCAGACAGTACAAATAACATCTATGGAGGATGTTTCACTACCTTGATTCCAGGGGGATAGTCAGTCTCACAGGGCTGACAGAAACCCAGTCAAGGCATGTTGTTCACGCTGGAGTCAATGATAAGAAAAAGAGGCTTGATGAGACATCAAACATGATGAAAGCCTCTAGTGGAGGAGAAATGGAATTTCACAGACCCTAAAAATTGTGCAGCGTGACTTAGTGACAAGTGAGCCTAGGAGCTGCAAATACTCACAGGTATATTTAAAACATACCTGTTTTAAATGCTTTAAAATATTACATTTCCATTCTTGATAAATGTACTCCACACTAGTAATGCGTGGTACAGAACAGAGAAAACCAGGATGCCAGTTTAAACTGTGTATTTAAGAATTGTCTGCTTTTGCTCCCTAGTTCCACATCTGGAGTCATAAAAATTACAACAGTGTGTAACTAAATGTGGTGGAATACACAGAGGATTATGCTTTCACATGAGAGCTAAGTAGCAGAAGCAGATGAGCTCTTAAGAAACAATGATCCTGGTTTTATGCAAATATGCCTGCTAAAAACGAATGAGGGAAGAGGAATATGGAAATAGATGATATAATAATACAGTAGAGTAACAAGAATTATTCTGAATAGATTTATCTTATAAAGACTTTCATGAGGTGTCAGCTGCTCTTTGTAATTCTCTTCTTAACATGACCATCAAAGTATGCCTTATCAAAATATACATCTTGGCTGCTGCATTTATATTTGTCCTATTTAAAATCAAGACAAAATAGGTTTTTTTGTGTGTGGGGGGCACTGAAGTAATCAGAAGAACACACAGGAACCCAGAGTAAATGGTTTGAAAAGACTCAGTCATAGAAAACAACAGACTACTTAGAAACGTGTCAGTTCCTTTGCCAAACAAGCGATTGATGGACATGTGCTTTTGCTTATCAATTTTCTATCAACTGGTGAAATCCAAAGCAGGCACCCAATCATTCAACAATAGAAGTCATTATTGAGCAATTAGCTTGCTATTTGTTTTCTGCTCTTTTTCTAATTAATGTTACATGTCAAAACATCCCTGTCTTCTGGAACATCTACAGGTTTTTGAACAAATATAATCAATGTGAGGGGCCCAAATACCCCATTTAATGGTATCACTATATGTAGACAATGAACACAAAAATATTTACTCTGTAAAAATTATAATAAACAAACAAAAACTGGACAGAGCCCCAAACTGGAAACACTATAAAATACTTTTAGTCTGAGTGGAAATAAAGCTGCCATAGATGGGTGGGCTTAATGAACTTTTAAGTTCAGGCATGATTTGAACTGTGTGTCTTAATTGTGCTTCACATCCTTCCACAGAATGGCAGGTTTGCTGCCTCTCTGACTTTAAAATAACCCCTAATATTTGAATTGCAGTCATTGAAAAGCACCACTTCCTTAAACTACACTGCTCCTGGAGATGCTTGGTGTATGAGGTAGTATGGCCCCATCCTGCCTGCATTTAACCAGGGAAGTAAAAAGTATCCAGGGGGCTGCAAAGGCACAGCAGGGGAAGAAGTCACCCCTTTGGATTTCTTCTTCAAAGTGCAACTAGAAAGGTTGGGTCATTTATACCTAGAGCTGCTTTCTGTCCTGTCTTTCATGGCATGTTCTGAGCTTTTGCTTAATGCTCCAAGGCAGCTTTGAAAATCAGACTGGATCATCTGATTGCTTGCACCACAATGCTGCTCCACAGCAGGATGACTCCAGGATGTAACTTGAATGTCAATCTGACACCTGCTGTTGGCCGACATGATCTTTCCACTGGCTTCAGAAGGAGTAAGATCACGCTATTGATCACATCATAACACTGATGACATCACACTACTGCTTCTCAGGAAAAAAGACTGAGATTCTTCAGTGCTAAAGCCATAATCCACATCGTTTAGAAGCTGTCAGGGAGGACACGCAGCAGTTAAGCCTACAAATACCCTACCTTATGACATGGTGCTTGGCTTGGCATGAACTCATATTTACACCTGCCTTATCTGCAGGAGAAGATGGGATTTAGGCTGAGAAGGAGGACGAGGGCAACAAACAGACTGGAAAACAGGAATATGTTATACTGTATGTCAGTACAGAATGTGAGGTGTCACAATAACATAGATCTGTTATGTTACAGTTGGAGAGATGGAGTCAGAAGTTCCTCAAAAGTTACTTCATACAGTTAATGGTTAATCTGATGGATGAAGGCTGCAGTTTCGAGGACATTTCCCCCCCCCCCACCACCCCGCCAAGCTAAATGTCTTCTGATGTTCTTAGTCCTGCGTCCCACCCACCACCCCCAACCCCCCTGGTTACTGTCTGTTAAATATAAGCTGTGGATGCTGCAACATTCCCTGCAGCCATCTAACTCACACATGATCCAGCCCACTACTCTCATCAGCATTTCTGTCATGCCAGGAGCTACAACTTGAGCAGTCTTTAGAGAAAAAATACCTCCAAGAAACCCACGCAGATCCCATTCCTGTGGCAAGCGAATTGGTTACCCTTTGAATGACTTTTAAAATTACTTCATAGATCTTCTGCTCTGGTAGAAGATAATGTAGCCTCTTTCCATTCTCCATGTGCCTGCTGTGTGTGTGATTCACAATGCTATGCTACAACAGGAGCATAATCCTAGCTAGAGCACCCAAGTTGTGATCATTTGCACCAATGCAGGTAACTGAAGTTGGGAGGCCTTGCTGAGGACTGTTCAGGAGTAGCTCAGGGCATGAGCCCAGTTACCCCAGTTTTACTTAGCTGTGCTGATGTACCTCTGTTGGTGGCTGAGGATGGATAAAGGATGATTAAAATTCAATTAATGAAGTGACAAAAATCTCCTTGCTCCCTTTACTGATTCAGGTTACAACACAGTATCACAATTTGGACCCGATGACCTTAAAGGTCTTTTCCAACCTAAACAATTCTATGATTCTCATTTCTCATGCTGGCACAACACAGAACATGGTAAACAACCGCCAGCAGGTAGAGATGACTTGCTGCAGGGGCTAAACTTCTTAAGAGTCCTTGCTGCTGGAGAAGATGTCTGTGACAACTGCATCCCTCCTGAACTGACAAGTGGAGAGCAAGGGTCCACAGGCAACAATGAAAATCACACCTCCTTACAAAGCCAGTAAACTCTCCATGGCATGATTTTGCATGTAAACTGC
Source organism: Megaceryle torquata (assembly GCA_024611175.1). Classification (NCBI taxonomy): domain Eukaryota; kingdom Metazoa; phylum Chordata; class Aves; order Coraciiformes; family Cerylidae; genus Megaceryle; species Megaceryle torquata. The sequence goes on along the minus strand of JANIJG010009590.1, from coordinate 64,423 downwards.
CGAGAAGAGTCTCTGTTTGGGAGACTGGGATCCCTGGGAAGGTGGTCCAGTCCTCTCTGAACTGGGAGGTGGACCCTTGGGGTTGGAAACACCCTTCTTTTCACAGGCCAGTCTGATGTTGTGGTAGCACCAATATCTAGGTATTGCTGTAGCTGGGGGACTAGGAAGCAGCAGCCTGCCTGGGCAATCATGTTCTGTTCCTGTCCAGGGAATAAGGAACGGGGAATGATGCCTTTTGCTCATTGAACCTGGCCTTGGGAGCACTAATCCACCTAAGCTCATTCTGTACCCTAACCTGAATCAGTTCCTGTCTTCTAGGCGCCAAAGCAGGAGTTATACAGTAGCCTTGGCAGTGCTACTTCATTAGCCTGTAGTGCTGGTGAGTAAAAAAAACACAAATCAGAACAAAAAAGCCCTGCCTGATGGTATCTTTTTTTTTTTTTTTTTAATTTTTTATTTACACACCCTGAGCTTGCCAAGCTGGCCAACTCATGTGGTAGGAAGCTGGGAGGGAGGAGGTGCTGCAGTATTCCGGCAGAATGCTGCAGGCAGGCCTGGAAGGAACATATTTTTGCAGCTGATGCATGCTCAGAGTCCTGAGATAGTCTGACAGTGGCCAAGCAAACAAGTACCATACTTCAAATACAGTTTCGAACACAGAAGTGGCAGTAGTTTAGTGCAGCTTGAGAAACTCTCATGTTTAAGTGGCCACAGATCCAAAAATGTACATTTTTTTCAGAGCAGGTGAATAGTGATGGAAAAGAAGATAACTTTCTAGAAGTTTTACCTGAACACAGGGTATTAGACTCAATATGTAAGTATAAAATCATAGAATTATTTTGGTTTAAAGAGATCTTTAAGATCATTCAGTCCAACCATTAACCCAGCACTGCCAGGTCACCGCTAAACCATGACCCTCAGCACCACATCTACACATCTTTTAAACACCTCCAGGGATGGTGACTCCACCACTTCCCTGGGCAGCCTGTTCCAGTGCTTGACAACCCTTTTGGGGAAGAAATTGTCATGTGCAACCTAAACCTCCCATGATGCAACTTGAGGCTGTTGCCTGTTGTCCTGTTGAAAGTTTCTTCAGGAGAATGCTGTGCGAAACAGTGTCAAAAGCTTTACTAAAGCCTAGCAGGCAACATCCACAGACCTTCCTTCATCTAGGCACATCACTTTGTCATAGAAGGAGGTCAGGCTGGTCAAGCAGGACCTGCCTTTCATAAATCCATGTTGAATGGGCCTGATGGCCTTATTGTGCACTATGTGTCACGTGATGGCACTCAAGATGATTTGATCCATAACCTCCCCTGGCACCAGTGTCAGACTGACAGTTCCCCAGATCCTGCTTCTGGCCCTTTTTGTAGATGGGTGTCACATTTGCTAACGTCCAGTCAAGAGGGACCTCCCCAGTTAGCCAGGTCTGCTGATAAATGATGGAAAATGTCTTGGTAAGCACTTCTGCCAGCTCCCTCAATACTCTTGGGTGGACTCCATAACTGCCCCACAGACTTGTGTGCATCTAAGTGGCATAGCAGGTCACTGACCATTTCCTCTTGGATTACTGGGGCTTCATTCTGCTCCCCACCCCCGTCTTCCAGCTCAAGTAACTGCATGTAACTCAGTAACTCAAGTCTTCAAATAACTGTATGAAATTACGTAGCCTTCCTTATGCAGACTTAACAATCTGATTCTTCCCTCCTGGGTACTAGAAAAGAAGTGAACTTCTCAATTCCTTTTTTGCTTCCTGTTGAATGATACCCATGTCCCTCAGTGAAAGTAAGCTTGTGTGTGTATACAGCAAGCAAGAAAACACAGCTTTCTGCTGGGCTGTGAGGAAAGACTGGCAGGAAGGAAAGGAAAAGGTCAGCAGGTGCTCTGCATACATCAGAAAAGGATGCAGACACCGTGAGGGAAAGGGAGCAGAAGACTATCAATGGAAAAGGAATACATTGCATTATATATATAGACGTAGAGAGATCCAGATATTTGACTGACATTGCTATATATGAAAAGCACACAGCTTCTTTACTATATTCTTTTACTAATGTGTTCACTTACTGCTTATTTTCTTTAGCGGATGTCCATATTCGTTACGTGTAAACAACAAACCGAAAAGAGAGTAAATTGTAGCCATTTCTGTAGTAATCCTGTCTGTATTGGTAACATCATCTCTGGCATTGTTTAGAGAGCTGGTTGGTGCTGTGGGGAATCATGATAAAATCGTTTGACAAGTCCCACCAATTTCAAACTTCTAGTCATGTTTCTTCTGCAGTAGTCCCTGAGACACAGAGTGCAGCAGTGTGGTGTTGTACCAGCAAAAGAACTCGTTTTAGGTTTAGGCTGTTTCTCTCACTTGAATGCATTTCAGATTTCTTAATTAGGCATCAATGACTTTAATCTCCGAGATCTGTCACTCACTTGTAGAGTGCCTGAAATACGAAGTTCATGCAGTAATCCACCCCGTTAGGATGGAGGGCGACCAATCACAGTCCTGCTGCAGTGAAAACGATCCTTTCACTGAAACTGGGCATCGCTACCAGAAGCAGCCAAAGGATTTCCAGAGCTGCCGAGCCTCTTCCTTTGCTCTCATCCAATAAGCATCTTTCTGTCCTTATTTTTATGGGCGCAATTAGACAGCTCCCGTGCCGCGTTTCTATAATGGGGCTGTTACGCACGAGGAAAACTCTCAGCAGCAAAGTGCAACAAGCAAAACGCTGCAATTTGAGGGTTTTTCTTTGGTCCGGGGAAAGGAGGCATGTTCGGCTCCCTTCCACCTAGCAGGCGATCAGAGACTCGCCTCCTCTCCCTGCACAGGAGTGTGCTAAGCATTCTCTAGCGAGAGCCTCATCTCGGAACAGGTGCTAAAGCGGCTGCCGTCCCTATGGAGATAAGGTGGGGGAGTGAGGGAGAGGCAGATGCGTTCTAGATCAAAGGTTACCCTCTTCCAGGGCTTGAAGTGACCCAGCCCAGGCAATCCCTGTCCCAGGCGGCAAGGACTGACGATGCCAACCATGCCCTTCATACCATACACCATTTTAATGACACTAGCTCAGAGAGTTCCCGCGGTGCAAAGCCTGAAGGTGCATCTGCGAAAGGCAGTGTCTGTTGAAGACGACGGGTGCTGCTGCCACACACCGCGGTGGCGGCCGGGGTCTGCGGCGGCGGGGTGGGGAGCCCGGCCGGGCCGGGCCGCGACACTCGCGGCCGCCGGCAGATGGCCCCCGCCGCCGCCCTCCCGGGCCCGCCGCAGCGCCGGGGGCTGATCGGGCGAAGGAGGGGCCGGCTTCGCCGCGCTGGATTTCTCCAGCGCGCTGCCCTCCTCCTCTCCCTCTCCCTTTCCGCGGCGGGGCGGGCGCGATGGCCGCCTGAGGGCGATGCTCCCCGCCACCGCCACCTCCATCTCCCCTGCCGCCGGGTGCTCGGTGGGCGCGGGCGGGCGGCTCCCGGCGGCTCTCGCGAGGTGAGGAGGCCGGACCGGGGTGAGGGCGCCGGCCCTCCCGGGGCGGGGGCAGCCGCCGCCTCCTCCTCCTCCCGCCCGCGCTTCAGCCGCCGGTGCCGGGCGGGGGGGAAGCCGGGCGGCGCGGAGGGGCTGGCCGTGCGAGGGGGAAGGCGGGAGCCGGCGCGCCTGACGGCTGCCTGCGGGCCGTTCCTCCCCTGGAAATGCCCTTCCTGGCCGCGCCGGCAGCCGGGGGCGTCATGTAGCGCGGGAGTGATCGGGCTCCGCGGGGCGGGAGAAGCCCCTTCTCTCCGTCCGCGCTCACTGCACACACACCGCCCGCACACACGCAGCAGAGAGCGGCGCACGGCCGACCCTCCTCCCCCGCCTCGCCGCTGGTTACATGCCCGCCTCGACTGGCGGAGGGACGGCGCGTCGCTGAAGCAGCCCCGCCAGCGGGCACCCCCGGGCGCCGGGCAGCGCCACCATGGCCGAGGAAAGCTCTGACGTCCCCAAAGAGTTGATCGGTAAGAGACGGGGCATGGCGGCGGGATGCGGGGGAGGCATCCCGGGGGAAGGTGTTGCGGGGGCGGGGGGCAAGTTTGGAGGCCACCGTGCGTGACCCTGGGCTGCAGCGCTGCCAGTGGGGAGACGCAGGGGTGGGTCTGTGTAGCCGAGGGGAGCTCCGCGGGGGCTGGCTGGGGGAGCCGATGAGGCTCCGAGGGTGCCGGAGGACGGGGTCGGAAGGACTCGTAAGGAGCCGGGGGGTGGGGGGGTGGCGGCGGCGAGGCCGCGCCGCCGGCGCTTGGCCCCGCTGCTGCGTGCGGGGAATGGGCGTGCGGGGGCTGCGGGCTTGCGGCGGGGAGCGGGGAGGCGGCCGCGGGCAGGGGATGTGACACAGGGTGTGTGACCGTCCCTGGGCACCTCTGGGCTCCCCCACGGCGCCGGTGACAGGCGGCCCCGGCCGGGCGCCCGGTGTGCCCGCTCTCCGGAGGGGTCTGCCGGCGAGCAGGGCCGGGGGTCTTCGGGGTCCTGCGAGGGCTGGCAGATGTGCGGTGAGACTGCTCCGGCCCGTCCATGCCTCCCGCACCCCCGCCCGGCCCGGGCAGGTCCTCCGAGTGCCTCAGCCTGATGGGCTATGGCTCCGGTCGTTATTTTTTTATCTATCCCTTGGGCTTTGCATAGTTTAAGATCCATTTTCCTATGCGTGTAGGAGGAAGCGAGGGTATTTGTAATTAAAGTTCTATGGCCACATACACCCAAATCCCCATGTTGCATGGTATATCCTTAGGAAATCACAGCCGATGGTAAGGACCCCAGAAATGCTGTTATCGCTATTGGGGAGCTTTTGATAAACAGATCATTAACGTGGTACCTTGGCAGCCAGTGTCATTTGGGGGTAACAGGTCAGATGCTCTAGGCCTTGTCCTCGGCCACCTTGCTCAGGCCAAACTTCCGTTGCTTTTAGTTGCAGTTTTGCCTGTTGAAAGGGATCTAAGGATCTCGGCAACAGCAGGATAATTTAACGCGTTGCCATAATGACAGATGGAAATATTGTCAGGGAACAAGGTACATGTTCGGTTAAATAAGGTCCTTTAAACCTTGCAGGATTCATTTACATTGTTACATTTCCTTCACTTTCATTTACATTGTTACATTTCCTTCACTTTCATCCATCGGCACTATCAGTGGCAACTGGTTTCAGCATTTATAAAATATTGGTAAAAATCTGTATGGATGGTTGCAGCTGTTGCAGATTTTTTTTTTTTTTCCCCTGCATAGACAAAATAGCTCTATTTTGCATTTCTTTTAGTGTGTAAACCATGTGTTTTGCTTTGGTCTGTAGCTGACTACTGAGAAGTGATGAGCTGGGAAGTGTGCTAGGAGTAGCTATGGTCAAAACCTTGAACTTTTTCTTTCTTTTTTAAAATGGCCAGGCATGTTTGAGGTGCTAATATGTGGTACTTCTTAGTGTGGATTTGCAGTGTACTCTAGTGTAGCAGGTGAGGTATGGTGCATATTATGGGAGAGAGCAAAGTGAGCATCTTTACACATCCCCTCCTCTGGTGGCTTTGGACAATTTTAAGAATTACCCCCTAGTCCTGGTGTCCTGCACCCACCCAGCTTCCTTTGTCGAGGGCTCTTCTGGGGCAGTGGATCTGTTCAGGTAGATTGGTTTGATTTCTGGCAGTATTTTGGTGTCTGTGTGTTAAAATGTAACCTTTTAAGTGGACCTTTTGTAGTAACCCTATGTTTTGAGAACAGGATGAAAGGACGTGACTTAACACTTAGTATTGGACTGTGGAGATTAAGTTGGGGGTAGGAGTGTTTGAGCTGTAGTTTTTGTTCTGTTACTCACTTCCCATGTGACCTTTGTCAGGTCTCGTAGGTCATAGTCTTCAAAAAAACCCTTCTTACCGTTGGATTACCTGAATCCACTCCTCCTAGGTGCAGGTGTCTCCAACATTAGAAGTGGATGAACACTTCAAAATATGCACCTCAACATTATGTTTCCATTTCTGAATTGGATAAACTACTTCATAAGTCCGCTTGCCACTAATGTGTAAGAAAGTGTCCTCAGTCCAGTGGGGAATATCTGTGAAATCCATACCTTAACTCTTTGAAGTTAAGAACTCTTTTCTAGCCCTTTCTGGCAGACAGAGCCTAGCATGGAATGGACATCCCAATGCTTTGCAGGTCCCAGGCCCCTTCTCTTCCCTATGACTTGTTGAAGTAAGAGTGTTGGAGCTGAGGGCTTGCAGTTGCTCCCACTGCTGCTGTGCAGGACCTGTGGGAAAGCAGAGGGAAGCAGGGCTCCCCACACCAGCACCTCAGGAGGAAGTCCCTTGCTAGACACAGGCTCTTGGAGCTGTTTGTGGGAGAGGAGAAACTGAAAGGGAGAGCTTGGGGGTGGACATAAAGTAGCAGAGACAGCAGCAATACCCTCCCTTCTGTAAGGAGGTAGGATTTTATGAAAAAGATGGTGTGGTCGGTGTGCTTCTGGGTTCCCAAGCAGGAACAGAAAAAACAGAATTAGGCGTTACCCGTGGGAGAGGAAGCCTCGTGAAAACAGTTCACATCAGAACGGGGCTGAACTTTCCCCTGGGCTTTGCTTACCTGGCTGCAGGGGAGCTCGCAGCCTGGCTCCTGACCAAGCAGTTGCCCCGGGAGGTGGCCGCGTTGGCTGGCAGCCACAGGGCTGCCGCGGCTTCTTGGGACAGCCTTCTTGCCGGGCAAGCCGCTGCTACCGAGGAGCTTTTGTTTCCCGATAGGAAAATTAAAATTCCAGGGGAAAACATGCCGATTCTGCAGAAAGGGCTCTTGTGGAGAGTCGCTCTGACCAGGCATGTTTCTGACTTGCACACCCTCCTGCCCTGCAGGCAGAACGCCATGGCCTGGGCTAAATGTCCAGGCTTAATAAATGGTGTGCTGTTTGTACTAATGCATTCTGACTACTGGATGAAAATTGTGCAGAAAAGTGCTATACAGAGCACTATAATTAAAAGCCTTAGGAAGAGCCCATTATCTTCAATTTTTGCCTTTAAAGTTTAGAGAGCATGAGGGCAAAGTGTGTATGTCTGAGGAGAGTGGAGACTTGCCTTTTACAGATGCCAGTTGTAGCGCTGGAAATAGGTTAATGTGTTTAAAAGATTTCTCTTTCCTTTTCTGTGGGCGCTGGGAAGGGAAACTTGACTGAAGGTGCCAAATTGGCTCTTCTGGGTGAACTTCTCTGTTTATCTCCCAGTTATATCAGTGTCAGTAGTTGTTTGAGCTTTCTGACATGGTTCCATGTGTATACGTTCCCTTCAGGCCAGGGTGCAAGTGTATAGGGGAAAAGTGGGTCCGTTGGGTACTTGGCAGAGACTGCCTATACAAGTGTATGCGTATACACGTTAAAACATTGTGGCAATTAATGCAACGTTGGCTCCATGAGGTGGCTACACTGTTGTTGGGACTTGGACTGTGACCAATGTAGCCTTTCATAGCATCTGCTGTATCGCTGTCAGGTGTTAGTATCTGGAAGTTTTCTTGGGTTGTTTTTCAGCTTAAATTTGGAGAGTGGAAAATGTACAGACACTTGATTTTTTTTTTTTTTTTTTTCGATGATCTGACCCGTTTAGCCTCCCTGACATGAACAGGACCAGGATAAAATTTTTGCAGTGCAGGAAGCTGATTTGCTTTAGCAGGCTTTTCAGGTACAAAAAATAGCAAGTGAGGAATTAGTTGTGTTTTCCCAGAGTAGAATTAAGTAGTGCTGGGGCTTGTCTTGGGAATGCTTTTGATGTGTAAGTAGTGCTGGAAAGGAATATCAAATTCTTTTTTGAATCCTGGCATATGAAATCAATAATCCTATCATAGTAGACATAAATTGTTGTGTAGATGACATGCTCATGAAAGGTGTGCTTGTGTTAGGTTGTGTTAAGTCACTGGTGCATGTGCATGAGACTTCTATGAATGCAGGTGGTTGAACAACATAGCTCTGGGTCTTCCTGAAAACGTGGCAGTGGGGTCTGTTTCCTTCTCTTGTTGGCATTGAAGGTGTTTAATTAAGGTGTTTCCTTTTATTTCAGAAAGTGTCAGGGATGTTATTGGGAGGAAAATAAAAATTTCAGTCAAGAAGAAGGTAAAGCTGGAAACCAAGGGAGATAAAGTGGATAACAAAATACTGGTAAGTAGGATGGAATGACTGATTATATATGTGAAGGAAAAGTCAGTATCTTTTCTGAAGACATTAATTCTCCTCTGGAAGCATTCTTTGAACTGTTTGTGTGCTGGAAGATACACATATGCTTATTTTCCTACTCTCTTGCTAGTCTTAACAGCAAGTTGATGTGCGGGCATGCCCATGCGCACACTTGAAACACTGAGTTATTCTTCAGTGTTTAGTGGTTTGTGTTGTGGACTGATGATAAAGCATACCACTATTAGAACCTGTTCTAAAATATTTTGCTGCCTTTGCTGGTTAGGTTTCTTGTTTACATCTGTAGGAATTCTGAATAGACAAGCAATACAAAATGAAGCATGTACAATTAATTACTTATTTTTGAGAATCTTCTGAAGCTGTTATGCAGTGAAAAGCAACAGGAAAACTATTGTGCTTTTTGAACTGAAATGACTATTTGTACTTTCTAGTATTCTCTGTTAAGTCATACATCTGTGTTTTAAAAGAAATGCTTAATGTGTGGGATCCTCCATTGTCATTCTGAAAACAGTAATGGAGGAAAGTGTCAAATTAATCTCACTTAAGTATGCTTTCCTGTTTTGTCAAGAATAGTTTTGCTGGCCTCTCTTGATAAGAAGCAAGCTGTGGTAATGAGCTGGTATCTTGCATGCTCTCTTGAATTCTTGGATAAGCAAAAAGAGTTGGAACTTGATTTCTTTGTTCTTTTGATACTTCTCTATCGGGAGAACAAGAGTAACAAACACAAATAAATACAGGACTGCTATAATATTGTGCAATATATTTGAGATTTGGTGCCTTGTGTCACTAAAAATGCTATGGAACAATTGAAAGTTTCATTGCCAAAACTGTTGTTACAGATTTTAGGTATATTCCTCATGCAGATATTCTATTTCATCTTTAAAAGTCACAAATTATTAATCAATTCTGAATTATCTTCATAAAGTACGTGTTGCCCATCCCTAGGCAGTAAGACTAGATAATGGTCCGCTTTCCAGCAACAGCAGCTACTTGAGGAATTGAAGTGTTTTCTGCAGAATATCTACCCCTGGTTTATGTAGCTCCTTGAGCTTGCAGTTTCTGTATTGGAAATAGGTTGAGTATGTGAATGATGATTGGATCCTCTCTATTTATTTGAAAGCCGTGTTTATAGGGAAGGCTGACAGTTTTACTGGAGTGCTAACACTTGATTCACTTTTTGACTTGCACAGAATTATCATTGTTATCAATAGTGAAATACATTGAGGGGATACTGTTGCGACCTGATGGGACCAAAGAAATGTCAAGCTTTGAATTGTCAGTGAAGTTTCTGAGAGATGTGCTACTCAGCAGTAAAATGTTTAAATGTGATGTCTCGGGTGTTTTTTCTCTCTTTAATCTGCTAAGCTCTCAGGTGGGGGACTTTAACCTTTGATGACTGAAGAGGTACTGAAAGGGAGGGAACCTGTTTAAGGGGTTCACAAGTTAGTGAGCCTTTGTGCATGTGCTTGCTGTCTTTGGTGCACTGGGTAAGTCTTTCACGGAGGGGTGAATTGCCAAAGGGGGTATTGTCTGGTAGAACCATTTTTTCTTTGATGCAGGGGATTTAAGTTGGAATAGAATAAAAAAAAAAAAAAAAGTGAATGTTTTCATGGTTAGAGAGATTCACTGTTGACTGCTAGGGTTGGATTTTGTGTTTTCTTCTGCCACAGAAGAAAACCACCTTGTGTGAAGCTGTACAAATCACTAACAGCATTTTATTTACAATGTTTCTCTAATTTCATGTGTGTGTATCTTCATGTGTTTTGTTGTTGGCTTTTTTTGTGTTTTGTTGGAAGTGCTGAGTGTTGTCTGCTGTGGTAGAGGCCAGTGGAGGCTGAGGTTTCTTTTGAGGATGCAGAGTTCTCTGAAATGTAGAGTGCTCTGAAAAAAATGACAGCAGTGACACCTTAAGTTGGGTACTGTAAATTAGTGGAGACTGTTTGGCCTTACTATGTCAACACAGTTTCACTTCTTACATGTGGTGTGTAGGAGATATACCCTACTCTCATCTAAAGAGTGATGCTGAAAATAAATAACCATGCTTCAGAAATATGCAGGTGCTTAATACTAAGTGCCATAGGAAAGCTGCCAACAAAATTAAGAAATTTTTATTATTCCAAGCTGGAACTTAACAGTATTCAGTAAATAATGCATATGGCCTCATTCTGACCAGGACTACTGAATTGCTATGCCTTGGGTGAGCATGTCAAACTGAATGGAGTGTTGGCAGTAAAAGCAATTCAGTAATTAAAGACTGTATCTTTAAGTGTATGCACCAGAGGGCTCAAATGTGATTGCATGGGCAACCTTCATGCCAGCGCTCCTGGACTCCTGAGAGCTTAGTTTTGAAATGTTAATCTTCCAAGTGTGGTCTCTTGAGTGCACGTGTGGCAATGAATTGTTTTGAGATTTTGGTTTAAATTTTATTAGTAGCTGGCTGTTTACAAGCAAATTAGGTAGTGTGCATTTGGTTCAGCACTTAATAAGGTGAAAAATACCAGTTCCTCTCAGTCTAGCTAACCCCAGAGCCACGGTGGAATGTGCTCAAGGTTTTAGAGGAGGTTCATCGCAGAGGTTGGCACTGAACCCTGGCACCCAAATCAGTGCTTTAATTAAATGATCTCTCATCCTTCCTTCCTAGGAAAATCCAGGAAAATCAGTACCGCTCTGAGAGAGAGATTATTAAAAAATGACTGCACTTGGCAGGTATCTATAAAAACACTTGACCTCTGGCCCTGTTCACAGTGTATTCAAGGGGCAGAGTCCTATATTTTGGATATAACCATCTACTTAAGTCACTCTGCTATAGGAAATTCCTCTGATAATTAAGATGGAAATTGGTATCTGAGACTAAAGAAAAAACAGTGCAAAACCTCTGGTGTTGCTTAAAATAAGTTCCCAGTTTTAAACTGGTGAAATCAGTGGATAAAGTACACTCTTGCCTTAAGGATCTCAGCTTTGAGTGCCAAAGTTTTACTGAGGTCAGAGCTCTTTGAGTCACGTTCCTGTGCCATGTTGAGTGCAGGCAGCCAAACTTGGGCAAAGCCCTTGGGCAGGCAGCTGGTCCCCTCCTCCATGTGGCCTCAGCCAGAGACAGAGTTCTACTGGAGGAAAAGACTCCACTGTGTTTGGCTTCAATATCATTCTCACAACAGTAGTTTCATTGGGTTAAAGTAGATAAAGATGGCACTATTTTGTAATTGGTCGAGGATTGCTTTGGTTTTGTGGGATTGTTTTGTTTAAACCTGGTTTCTTATGAGGACAAGACTTAAAGTCATCGTGCTCAGTTGCTGCTGACAACTTCTGACCTTCTCTCCAGTTTCAATTTAAGCTGATGGGTGTGTAGAGATCTCAGTTGTAATGATAATGGTCGTTTTGTGGGGACTGGAAAAGGCTGTCAGAAAAGAGAAACTTTACACCTCCTTCCTCCCCTGAGGGCCTCGCCTTTTGGTGGGGATAAGGCAGAATGCACTGTCCCTGAGGAAGGTTTCAGTGTCCTGTCTTGTGGTGTGTTGTTTTTTTTGTTTGTTTGTGTGTGGTGTTTTTTTGTGGGTTGTTTTTGGTTGTTTTTTTTTTTTTTTTTTTCCCCAAAGGCTTCAGTGATTGTCAGATTACCCCGTACAGACAAACTCCGGTAGGGAACTGGGCTGCTTAGTTTCAGTGTTTGTGGTATTACTTTTTCCTCTTCAAAATAGTGAAGGTATCTCTACAGTGTTATGCTGAATACTTCCCATTGCAGTTTCTTCCTATCAGGTTTATTGTGGGTAACAGCAATCGCTGAGTGGTTGAAATTGTTAGATAAAGGCAGTATGTCAAATACATTTGACCAACTCCTTATGAAATACCAGTGTTTTCAGGAGTGCTTCATGGCGGGCCAGAATTCAGCATTCCTCTTGCTTTTTGTTTCTTTACTATTAAGAGTATACACCTAGTCTAGTAGCCTTTGAGAGTGTTCCTTTCCAAAATAATATTGTTTAGACATTAAAGATGAGGAAATACTGCAAATGTCCATGCACTCTATATGGTTAGTCTGGTGTTTTTTTTTTTTGGGGGGGGGGTGGGTTGGTGGTGCTGTTGTGGGTTTTTTTGTTTGTTTTGTTTGGGTGTGTGGTGTGTTTTTTTTGTTTGTTTGTTTGTTTTTTTCCTGTTGGGTTTGTTTTGTTTTGTTTTGTTTTTGTTAATGTTTTCCTAACCTTAAGGTTATAGAATACTGTGATGTGATGTACTGTCCAAGAGCACTTTATCAGTAAATCCCCCTGAGGAGTTTCTGTTGACGCTGCTGCCTCGGGTCATGTACATTCTCTTTGTTAAAATATCACAGTACTGGTTCTGGAACTGGGACAATTGCTTTGGCAGGTGGCTTTCTTTAAATGTACTGTACCTCCAACATGGATTCACTGGAATGGAATTTGCATGTCCTTGTCACTTTCTTTGGGACATATGTTTCCATGGGCTTTTAAAACAAAATTTTTAGTTGATTCCTGTCAAATAGGTTTATTTTTGTTCTGTGCACATGATCTGAGATTTTGTGTTCTGCTTTTACAGACCTACTTATAAAGACTGAAATTCTATTAAAAAAAAAAAAAAATCTATCAGTATTTACTTTTAAAGGAGTAATTATGGCCATTTTGTGCACTTCCTGGGAGGCTTCTGAATACTGCTTGAACAACCTGTCTGGCTGTGCAGAAGCAGCTGAGAAAAGCTTGTGTGAGCTGCTGTGCCTGTTCAGCTGTAAGGGTGGCAGTCTCCGGGTGGAGGCAGTAATATTTTGCACTGCCAAAACAGTGGATTAAAAGCTCTGACACTTCTTTTCCATTGCTCATCTTTTGTCTTGATCCATCCATGCTCAAAAAGAAAAATTCATCTCTATCTGTCTACATGCAAATGTCTTGCCTTCAACAATAAGCACAGGTATTAAATTGCTAAGAGCATGATGCTGTCAGGGTTGTCCCGGGTTAGTTTTACATAAAATGTGTGCAATCTTGCATGTTATATTGGGACAGCTGGTGTGTGATGATGATGTTAAATATGGACATTCTTTTAAAATAATGGTGTTTCCTCTTCCCTGCCCAGAACATTGATTGTTATGACATATATCTTAAGTGTGTGTTTATGAAGATGAAAGGAAGTAGGTGTTGGTACATTCCTCATGTCAGGAAATCTAAATGAAGTGAGGTAGAGTAATCAAAAACCACTTACATGTGAAAATGTATTTTAATACATTTACAAGGTGCCTATTAGAAAACAATTGAACTGTGGCCAATAAGATTGAAACAGAAAACTGAAATCATGAGTACTGCTGGAAAGAGAATTTGTTAATACAGTCATGCAGTTGTGTGTTGTCCCAAAATAGGAACAGTTTGAAAAAAATAATTAAGTGCAAGTTTTACTGAAATCTACATGTACATTATACACTGATCTATCAGGTTACTTTTAACGTGTGGGAAGATTTACAAACAAAGCGTTTACTGGATGTGTTCATGACCAGGTTGGATGGGGCCTTGTTCAATCTGGTCTAGTGGGCGGTGTCCCTGCCCATGGCAAGGGGTTTAGAACTAGATGATCTTTGAGGTCCCTGCCAACCCAAACGATTCTATGTTTCTGAAGCCGTGATGCATCAGTGTGTGCAAATGTTGAAATCTTCTTTGTTATTTCCAATTCTAGGAGGAAAAGCTGGCCATCAATGGAATTAACCAGGCTGAGAGGAATGCTTTTCTCTTTAAATTGGTGGGCTTGGGAATTACTTTTCTTTCCTTGATTTCCACTTCCAATTCCTACTTCTAGTTTTCTTCTTCCTCTTCCTTAATTCCCACACTCAAAGTAGAAGTTGTAGACAGAAACTTATGTTTAAATTGATGTTGACACACTTTTTAGCTTAATTATAGTAATAATAAAAAACTCTGAGGCTCCTTTCACTCAGGTTTGTCTCCATTAAGGGTAAGACCTAACCTACTCACTGAAATAAACTGGTCTTTGAGCAAACAGTCCTCTTTCTCTGCTTCTGCCCAGGCAAAATGTAGATTTTCTAGAGTCCTGGTGCCTTTGTGTCCTTTTGAGTGCAGCTCTGTCCGGAGATGTAAATTTTCTTTGACACTTGGTTGAAAATAAAATGTATTCTTTGGGAGGATAGTATAGCAACTTGCTCGCTCTCCCTTTAAGTTTAGGGAACTGGTACATGTAGGGGAAAGGTAAGAAAAGGAAACTTCTCCTTTGGTGCGCTGAAAATACCTGCCTTTGTTCTGCCTCATGTACTTCGCATGTGCACGCCCACCTGGGGGTGTATATACCTTATCTCTCCTCTGGAAGGAGGAAATGTAAACATGACCTCACTCTTAGCGGCTTCTGGGTTTCTGTTCACAGCTCTAACAGCTATCAGGAAAAAAGGAGTGGTGGGAGGCAGGAATCCGCTATGGCTCGGAATTTTTCATGGGGTCTTTCCTTCTGTCAATTTTTCATAACCCAATTAATTTTTTTATTAAGCCATCACACTCTTTCTATGTCTTCTGCTGAATAGATAATATACCAAAGTGGTTTGCTAATGTGCTTTTGTTTCTAGAGGGCCTGACTCCATGCCACCATTATTTATGAAATGGAGCCCTTCTAAGCAAAGATTTGCATTGAAACCTGTGCATCAAACTGACAGAAACTGACTATTACATATAATTTCCCAAAAGCTGTGAATAAAAAGTAGAAAATTAATGTTAGGATCAATTTCTTGCCTCAGCCACTCTTCTCCACTGATGGGGTTTTCTTCTTCCCCCCCCCAAGAAAGAAGGCTTGGAAGGGAACAGAATATGTGCTGTTTAGTAGAATCATAGAATCCTTTAGGTTGGAAAAGTCCGTTAACATAATTGAGTCCAACCACAAACCCAACACTGCCAGGGCCACCATTAATAAGCCATGTCAGTAAGCACCACATCTACATGTCTACATCTACACAGTGACTCCACTGCTTCTTTGGACAGCCTGTTCTAGTGCTTGACAGCCCTTTTGATGAAGAAGCTTTTCCTGATATCCAACCTAGACTTCCCCTGGCGCAGCTTGAGGACATTTTTTCTTGTACAATCAGGTGGCGCTTGGGACAAGACCAACCCCCACCTTGCTCCAACCTCCTTTCAGGTAGTTATAGAGAGAAAGATGATCTCCCCCGAGCCTCTTTTTCTCCAGGCTGAACAACCCCAGTTCCCTTAGCTGTTCCTCATAAGAACCAGCTTCATTGCACTTCTCTGGTCACACTCCAGCACCTCAATGTCTGTCTTGTGGTGAGGGGCCCAAAACTGAACTCAGTATTCAAGGTGTGGCTTCACCAGTGCGGAGTAGGAGGAGATGATTCTTGCCCTAGTCCTGCTGGCCACACTATAAATACCAATGTATGACCAATATAAATGCAAAAACCTTATCCTTATTTGTTTTGGTTTTCTTTTTTTACTCTTGTGGCTTGTTTTGTTTGCCTGAAGACACATGTTCTAAGAAAAGACTTCTCATGCAGGGAATGTGGTTCACTTCACTGTAAGTGGTGTGGAGGAGGACACAGTAAGCTTGAGGAGGACCTCAAGGGCTGCTAATTGAAAAGTTAGTGCAGCGTACTGTGAAAAATGGTTCTTTTTGTTCAGAGGCCCTCTCCTCAACCATTGTCATGGTGGAAAATCGGTGAACATCACTGGCTTGTCTGATTATTAAAATATTCCAGATCATCTACAATTCTGCTTCATTGTTTTCTCATGGTGGTGGTAATTTAATCCTGTGTAAAGTAATTACAGGCTCAGGATGTGAAATTATTCTTTAAATATAACTGCTGCTAACTGTGCTTCATAGTGCTTCCAGAGTCCCCAAGCTGATGTCTGCCTTTGTCCCTCTCTAATCTCTCCCTGTGTCCCAAACACCCACTTTGTGGCAACTCGAGTGATATC
Source organism: Megaceryle torquata (assembly GCA_024611175.1). Lineage (NCBI taxonomy): Eukaryota > Metazoa > Chordata > Aves > Coraciiformes > Cerylidae > Megaceryle > Megaceryle torquata. The sequence continues at coordinate 48,366 of JANIJG010009590.1, read as the reverse complement.
GTTTTGTTAATGACCGCTTTCCTAATTTGTTTATTTAAGGTGACAAATATTATAATGAAAAATTAATTATATGAGCCAGAGTCTGATAACCCAACAGTCCTGAAACAAACCTAACCAAATTAATCGGACTGTTGAGTGAGGGAAGAACTTAGGGAACCAGCATTGCAGAATAAGATCCAAATAGCTGTGGGATGTGATTTTAACATTGGCAAACCAAAACAGATTTCTGCTGGTTGGTGCAAAGTTTGGAGCAGTTGTGTTGCTGGAGGTGGTTATGGGAGAAGTGGTTGCCTGGCCTCAGGGGGACCAGAGCAGCGGCTTCTACAAGAGTGATGGATGGTGGGGGGGCTGGTGTTTGCAAAACAGAAGGATTCCCCTCTCAGCCAAACAGTATTTGCTCATTGTTTTATTACTGTTCCTCCTGAAGGGGCTTTGCAAGTGAATGCTGATAGCACTTGCCCCTCTGAACCAGTACAAGTTAAAAGGGTACATGTGTCCTGTGAGGTTAATGCAAAAGTGCCTACAGGATAGAGACTGGGCAAGCAGAGAGCAGCTCTTACTTGGGCAGGTTACGTCTCTGGATCTTTTTTGCCAAGTGACTTTTTTTTTTTTAAATAAATTTTGGGTTGGGCTTGTGGGAGCTGGATGTTGTGCAGTTTATTACCTTGGCTGACAAGTGGCATTTTTATCCCTGCATACAATGGAAGACCTGTGTGACAGCAGGGTGGGCTTCAGAAAGTGTGTATGTGGAGGTGGGAAATGGCAGGGGAGAGGCTGAGTCTATTTGCCTCTTACCATTTCTGTCCTATGTTGTTTTTTCAAGGGGTGGGTTTTTTCTATGCTTTTTAGATAGGTTGATAAATAGATTTCCCCCCCCCCCCCCAGCTTCCTGCAGTTACAGCAGTGGTCAGTAGTATGCTGCCTGTGAGGTCCATAGTGGTGTGGTTCGGATGTCTGGAAGCCCTTTAATATCCAGGGCTTAGGAGGCTGAGGTCATTCGGTGCAAGCCATTTCCATTTCATGCTCTTGAGTGCTTGAAAGATGCTTGCCAGAGGCATGTGTTTGTGAAGGAAGCACTTGGGGTACGTGTCTCTTGCCCTGAACACATCCTCAGTTCTCCTATTGAACAGCAAACCTCATGCTGTACTTAAAACTTTGACAAACCACTGCTTTTGTAGAGCTTTTTGAAATACTGAGCATTTGAGCTAAGTTATAGATACCTACTTATTCTTGGGGATGAGGAGGAAAAAAAGATGGTGATACAGCTTCTGCAGAGCAATTCCTAGTTGGATCTGATTAGGGAATATGAATGACAGTTGGCCCTGATGGGAACTGGGAGTTGAAGCACTGCTGTGTTTGTTCAGGGTTGACCTTCTGAATGAAAAGTCTTCTCCCTCTTTGCTTTCAAGGCCATTAGCAAGACCAAAACTATTGATAAAGAGGAAAGGCTCATCTCTTAACAGTCTCTTGAGCCTGGTGCTTAAGAATTATGGTGCATAGCAAGCTTCTACTCCAAGCTAGAGCTCAGGGAGCCCTAGGTGAAGATAGGTCAATACAGATGTGTGGGGCTTTAGTGCAGCCAGCTTTAGCCAACAACGTTCTCTTTGGTATTTTCAGTGTTGCCAGTAAATATTTGAAGAAATGCTAGCTTTGTTAGGTACTGATGCATTCATGAGTAGTAACTTCTGCTCCCTTGGTAAGTTTATTTGTATTCCAAATCTAAACCATGTATTTGCTACTATTACTTTAAAAAATGTAACATGAGAAATGTATTTTAACTTTAACAAGTGGGTTTTCTGTCGCTGTTCACGTCTGCACCTTCAAGTGTCAGAAAAGCACAGGGTTTGCGCTTTGAGTTTTCTGTTCTCTCATCTCAAGAAGGTGCTGAAATGTCTGTTCTCTTGTGAAGTGTATCAGTGTACACTGGGTACAGTTATGGGACACACTGTAGGTATCTTTATGCTCCCTTTCCTGTATTTCCATCTCTTTCTTTGCTGTCCCTCCATCTTCTCTGCTTCAGCAAGTCCCTGGAAACTTTCCTGTGTATAGATTGCTGTCAGGACTTGGTTTGCTTTTTAGCCTACCCTTTCTGACACCAGTGTCCCCGTTTTCCCAACAGCATATTCCACTGCTCTGTTTCCTTTCCTTACAGAGACAGTACAAACATCTCCAAAGACTTAGTATCCCTGCAGATACAGGGATGATGGACAGACCATAATGCTGCTATGCTAAAAAAATATTGCTGGCTGACATAAACTTGTTCTGTATACAATTTTACCTGATCCTGCTAGCCAAGTTTTCTGCTTCCTCGTTCTCTTATTTCATCAAAATCTGTGCTAGATCTGTTATTTGTGTCATGGAAGCAGTTTGGTTCATGCTGGGCATATGGAGCTGTTAGTATAATCTGGCTTTAGGTTCTTTCCACCTTTCACAAAGCAGCTTTCTTTTCTTAAAAAAAACCCAAAACACAAACCAAACCAAAACCAACAACAAAACCCAAACCAACTGCTAGCATCTCTACAGAGTGCTGTGCAAACTGTCCTTGTCCTGAGGGGAAGCAACTGTAAGATGGACACAACTCACTTGCATTTCTCTCTTCATCTCTCTCTAGGTAGATGAGCTGTTGGGCTGAAAAGAGGAAACAAGTGAAAATAAGTAAAGAATGGTAGTATAGCACGACAATTGAAATGCAATTAGCTGATGTGGATAGTGCCAGTGCAGTCTAAAAGATTGTAAAATAGCTTTAAAAGGGGGTTGGCTGTGAATACAATGCTGCGTTACCAAATCTTTATAGTTTTCTCTTTGTTTTGGGAAGACAACCTCTAAGAGACTGAACTGCTGATGAATTTAACTGCATCATAATCTGTACACAAATGATTTCAAAGCCCCTTTCCCACTATTTATTTGCTTAGCAACCCCATGCAGGCAAACTGAGGAAGCTGAATGCTCTCAGGCTTCTGTGGTAGAAGTTTGGAAAAGCTGGTTGTCTGGAGAAAAATGTGTGTTCCATCTTTAGCCAAATGCCAGTCAGTGTTTGAGAGCAGCCTAATATAGCAGGGGTGTATGTTTTATTTTGATTGTTAAACTGTTGCTGGTTTGTGTTTGTTTTGGTTTTACCTGCACTGAATACTAAAAATGGTAAGGTGTCCAGGTCTCAACTCTTAGAATTTTCATATTCAAATTAAAAAGATTTTTAGATGGCCGCGGGAATAATGCCAACACTGGAAACACATTGCCTCTTCACCCTCTCATTGTTGAACTTTGATCTTTGTCATCTGGCAAAGATTTCTTAAACTTACGGAATGCTTATTGTAAGCCTTGGAAATACATTTTTCCCTGTTAAATATTTTGAAAACATTTAGCAAAAAATAGAAAACCTGAAGATGAGCGAGTTAGTTTGCTGTGATATTTCTGGTGTAATTCTATTCTCTTAAAGTATTTCCTTTAACACTATTAGATGGATCTGCTGTTGTCTGCATGTGTGTGAAATTGTGTGAAATTAAAATCCTGCAGGTTTTTGTATGGTATTAATTTATCACAGTGTAGCCTTAATGCAATTTTAGCAGGTCTTTGTTCAGCCTGAGTGGTTAAGTCCGCCCAAAATACATTATTGTTCTATTTTATTTTTTTCCCCACTTTTTTAGTGTATTATTTTTCCACTTTTATCTTCCATTGTTTGTTTTAGAGTATTCCTTATGTTGTTTTTCCTTTGTGGAGGGACTGTTTACTCTCGCCATAAAGAAAATATTGTAAACAATTGTTTAAGATCCAAACTGGCCTTAAGAACATCTCCATAACTGAAGAAAACATTGGCAAGTCAGCTTCTCAGCCTCCCCTTTCACCTGTGTAATTGCTCCACTCTTCCACTAGCCTATGGGACATTACTGGTATGGTGCTGGTGGTGTTTCTCCTTTCAGCCAGGAGCAGCATCAAGCTTGCCTGGAAGGTGTCAGTGAACTGGGCTTGACCCAGAGCTCCAGGGGTCTCCTTTCCTCTGCCTTCCCAGGTGCTGCCTGCTTGGGAGCCAGAGCTGCCCAGTACTAAAGCTGTCTCCTCTGAGTAAATGCAGTGTAGCTTGACTCCTCCTGAGCGGAGGAATGATCTCTTGTGAAGAAAGCTTTGCTGTGGAGTAGATTGTGTGTTGCAAGTTCACAGTGAGGCCGTTCCTCGTGTAACCTTGTTCTTGTGCCCAAGCCCCATGGAGCTGGAAAAGGCTGGGCTTTGCTGGAGGAGGAGGTGTCTCTGCACAATTCCTTCTGTAATGGTAGACTTCTCTCTTGCCAGATGCACAAATCTGCATGGTGCTGCTGAACTTGAGAACCTGATGGGAGGAAGGGATTCACTAGCTCTACTGCTGCTTTCAGTGCATCAAAGAATGAGAGCAAGGGAGTTGTATTGGAGGGATATTCCACTGTGCACATTCCACAAGGGACCAGTCTTAGAAATGTTTTCCCAACTCATCTTCACCTGCTAATTTTTTAGTTTTATTGATAATACTTATAAAAATACCTGAGTTTTTGCAAAAAGGGATATACAGCCTGACAGAACTGGCAAAAAGAAGAGTAGTAACTTTCTCCACCTCTTTGTGTCACTGTTTCTGAAGTGGTAATAACAGCTTTTCCTGGAACATAAAGAGGAAGAGCTGGCAGAGACATGAGACTCTCAGTCAGAAGCTTGGCAGGAATTAAGCAGGCAGCCTTAGTTGTTCTTGTGTTTCTGTATTCTCTCAAAATCTGTTTTCCATGGACCAGGCAAAGGGACTGGTTATAAATACTGCACCAATGTCACTAGGCTTTAGTTCTTGGTAAAGTAAATTTGAGATCCTTTGGAAAAAAGTATTATTTTCATACATTTATTTATTTATGTCACTGCAGTTGCCTTTGAAAGAAGAGTTGTTGCAGTATCACAAATTGCATAGGTCTCGTTTCTGTAGGAATACTCTTGTGGTAAATACAGCAAATTGGCAGAGCGTTGCGGAAGTGTTTTAAAATACATGAGAGACTTGCTGCAGTGCGTGGATGTTGCCCCCCCCCTCCCAAAACAGTTTCAAGATGTCCATTAGATTTGAGGTCCAGTTCTCTGAATTAAGATGTAATATAATAAAATATGCTGAGAAAAAAAATCCTTAAACATGTAAGAGTCCAGATGCATCTTTGGGAAGCCATCTGAGTTGTTTGGTACAGCGTGGTTCTTACCACCTAGTATCTTGAAGAGTACCGAGTAAGTTGAGTAGTTGAATATGTTCATGGATATCAGATGACCCTCCCTTGGGGAGCAGAGAGGTTTTCATAATTGACTTCTGGATAGTCTGATAGCATTGTCTAAGAAAACAAAGAAATAGGTGGTCAGGTGGAATTTGTCTTGCCACATCATTTAAACTTGGGTGGTAAAAATCCATTAAATACTGATCTGTTACATTGTTAGGCTTTCTCAATAACCCATCTGTTCACTTAGGTTGAACTGTATCTACTTAAGATGCGACTGAAACCTGATTTTGGTTTCTTAACTGTAATCTCTTATGGTCCAAGTATAGAACACTCCCAGGTGGCTTTTGGACCCCACACTTGCAGGGTGAAGAGTGGGTTGGATTGCCCTGTTAGAGCTTCTTGCACGGCATAAGGATTAGTGGGTCTGTTGGTGTGTGGTGGAGCCAGGCCAGTTGGACCAGACGTTAGGTTAATGCTTAGGGCATCGTGGATGCGTTGACATGAGGAAATTGAGTATCTGGGTTAGAGTAGCCTCTGGCAGTAATGTTAAGCTGCTACTGTAAGAAAAATATTTCTTTGCTAATTTTTTTTAAATTCCCCTGTAATGGAAAATTTGTCCTGAGCTGATTTTAGCTTTCTATGGAAGTGTAAAAATTCATAGTGGTTTGCAGCTATTGCTCTACCACTGCCTGGCAAGGTTACTTTCAAGCATCTGTAATGGGTATATTGATGTTTTTCCATTCTTGTAGACAGAGTTCATGCGTAAAATGAACGTTGAGCTTTTAAGTGTATTTAATAATCACCCCTCCCATGAATGTATACCAATGCATATAATCTTGCACAAACTCATGCTTTAGATAGCAAACTGTCTCTTAAGTCACAGATATATTGCTTAATATATTACATGTAGATTATATGCATGTCAAAGATTATTATGTTATACTTATTTTAAGGTCAGTAGAGTAACTGAAACAAGAGGCAATAAAATCAAATCTTCTGAGCCCAGCATGCTGCCTCTCGCATCAAGATGGTGTTCAGATGCTAAATATGTTTTCCCCAGACAGACAGTGAGTGTGTCTGCAGATCCTGCAATGCCCATTTGTTTCAGCCTGAGCACACTCCTCTGTCGACACTTGCTGTGAAATACCATAGCCTGGTTCACCTTCTGTGCTGCTGAGTTCTTGTAGCTTTATCTGCTTCGTTTATTCATTATTAAACGCATGCTTTCTGCTTGACAAGTGCTATAAAATCCCTTTCACTGTGGCTGAACCTAAGAACCTCCATTGAGAGTCTAGATGGGTTATTAATTTTTTTTTTAAATGCAAATACTATGCATTTCTACTTTACACTGAAGTGCTCTTCAGACCAGACTACTTAACGGGCTGGTAGATACCCTCTGTCCAGTTAAGTCGTGTAGTCATGTGAGAATGTGCTAGATTTTTCTAGATTTCTACTGAAAACAGAAACAAGAAAGTCTAGTGTTTGAAAATGCTTTTAGAAGTCTGATAATACATTAGGTCTACATAAAAATGAATGTTTATACTATGTAGTATATGTGGTGTTATATGTACTTCTGCAGTAATGTAGCTGGTTTAGAGTCCCCATTGAGAACACACACACACAGCATAAAATGGAAAGGCAGGCTTTTCTGATGTGAACTACAAGGGTTCAAGCCTTCTGAAGTTTTAAAGTAATTTTAAAGTAACTCAGTTTAGACATCAAACATTAAAAGTTTTTTGATTTACTTTATGTTTATTTGAGAACACCAAACCCAAATCAAGGCTTTAGGTTTCCTTCCTGAGCTCTATCTTGTGTAAGCACTGGCTTGTTCTTATTAAGCGTGTTCTGGGTCATTTTTTGTACATTATGATTTATTTATCCTTTCTTACGTGAGCATTCCAGTATTTAGGAGTTATAAACATACCTGATGCTAATCCATGACACCAGCTTTTCCTCTAAAGGGAGAGGAACAGAGTTAACCATTAGATCTTGGTTTGATAAGAAGGAATCTTTCAAAATACAGGCTTTGTGATTCTGATTCTTCTGAATCTTCTCTGATTCTCCTTAGCTGTGGTAGATTTTAGCTTAGTCTCTACATGCATGTAGTTAGTTACTTGTTTGCTTTGAAAGCAACTAATTTTGTGTTGTAAGATTATTTTTCTGTAAGATTCACCTCTTGGGTCAAGTGAGGTAGCCTTGGGGCTTCTCATGCGGTTGAGTATAACACCAGTAGTGACCTGGGACAGTTCTGCTGTCAAGATAGCTCATGGTGGAAGAGCTGACTGTTCCCCTAGAAAAGAAGCAGCAGGTGGGAGATTGAAGAAGACTCAAGGACAGGCCAGGGTAAGTGAGATCAAGGCCAGAGGAATTACTCAGACTGAGTGAGCCTCCCTCTTGCTTTCTGTACTTGACAGACTGCAGCTGTGAACCTTATTCTCCTCCACACAGCAGAGGAGCTGGAAGGAAAGGCATAGGGGTTTTTGGGTTTTGTTTTTGTTTTTCTCAGAGTAGGGGTCAACTGGGTGAGCAGAAGCTGAAAAGAAAGCAATGGAGCTCAAGTGTCTTTGAGGGGCTTGATCAGTCTACATGCTAAATGTTATTATGGCCATTATTAGTAAAGAAGACCAAGGAATTGAGCTGTCTTCTGCCTCAAGCTTATGGATTTTACCTGGTTACAACTGTGATCATCTTGGCTGTTCCATAGCTTCGCTCTTACCTGGCCAAGGAGCAGTTGTACATCTGTCCAGGTCCTGTAGCTGGTGAAATAATTGTAGGGCAGACCATGAGCATGGCAGGTGGTGTGCAGGTCTCCTCAAAATGCTGTAAACCAAGCAAGACACCAGAAACCAGTTTCTTCTGACTGGTAGGCTCTTGGTCCACCACCCAGTGTTAAAATGGCAGGGTAATTCCTTCTGGATCATAGTATCTCTGCAGAGATGCTGGATTCCAGGATAAGTGTGCAGCAGAGGACCCCGATATACCACTATCCTCTTTCAGTACCGTAAGTGTGATTATCAGGTGCAAGCTCTTCCTTTTCAGCAGCACTGGACCTGCTGAAATGCTTCATTTCCAAAGCAGAGGATCAAACTTTCCTTTTGGTTTCAGTGCCACGAAACGCATGAAGTTGTGGGAGCACAGATTGGAACCAAGTGTGTCATCTGCAAAGAATAAATAATTGGATAAATTTGTATCCTTACCTCCTCTGTCTGGTTATGTGTTTACAAAAATGCCATGGTGTTTGTTTTCTAGGTGGATTTAACGTCATTCCTTGAAAATCTCAGACAGATGTGCAGAGTTCACTGTTCAAAGGCTTGAGTCTGGTTTACTGGCTATTTGTTTGAATGGAGGAGTGAGTGCCTGTGTGAGAATGCCAGCACAAGGGTGTGTAGTTGTTGGCTTAGCTCTCTTAAAAACAATGCTTTACTGAGGTTTCTGCTGCTTTTCTTCTGTTCTTTCTGCTTTTTGTTTTGAGGGAATGATTGTGAACAAATCTAAACTTGAAAATAAAACTTTTTTTTTTGAGGGGTGGTGGTGTTTGTTTCTGGTTTTGTTTTTTGTTTTCAGTGCTTCTGATGTCTGACCACATAATGTTCTATCAAAGTACAGGAAGATACATTAACTCTGAATTACACTGCATTTTAGCAGTTGCATTTCTGGGTGAAGAGTTAGAAAGTTGGGACCTGTCACACAAGCATTTGTAATGGCAGTTTCTAGCGACAGAAAGCCAGAAGGAAAATGTGTTACCTCAGGTCATATTGAGAGTGGTGTCTGCTGTCACAATCATTTCTTTGGATTTAATGGTAATAAAAATGCTTGAACATAAGCTCTAAGCAGTATATGGATAACTGAGTGAATGAGAAGTATGATTATTTAATAGCATTAAATACTTGGGTACAGATGTATAAAAACCTCTATCCAGCAGCATCGAATAATGAAATTGGGCTGTCGGTTTACTGTAGCCATCTAATAAATCATCTTACACCCGTTCATGCTGAGCATGTACCTTGGGTCTTCCCCTACATCCCCAAACCAAGACAAATCAAATCACTGTTGTGTGGGTTGTTTTTTGTTGGTTGTTTTTTTTTTTTTTTCCCCACCAGATTTAAAAGGTGATTATTTGCCTGGAGTGAGGGGGATGGTTTAATGACAAGAGGATAAGATCTTGAATCCTGGAGTCATAAATGATAGTGGGAGCTTTCAGCAGCTGTCTGTTTTCATAAGAAGCTCATTTGGAAAGGCTCCACTTCACAGCTGGGAAAACACATATCAAGGAAAAATGTGGTTTGACAAACCAACCTTTTTTTATTAATATTTTTCTTCCAACATTATAATGTGATCTCAGTATAGTTCAGTGCTTCCCAGTTTGTGCTTCCCCAGTGAAGTCCATGCAATAAGCTCTCCTGAACAAGTGTTTTCTCCTTTAAACTTAGTGTCCTTGAACTGTATCATGAGCTGTGATATCCTGGGAAGTTCAGGGTAGTCATAGCCACCAACGTAGACAAATAATAATCTATAGTTAAATAATATTCTCTCTTATGCAATTATAAGAGGCTAGTCCTCAGTTTTAAAAATGCTGGTTTTTTTAAAATGAGATCTGTGTAATTTCCTTGCAAATTATAGCAAACTAAGTATATTGCAATATATTTGTTGTTAAAGTGAAAACCAACCAGAAGGGAATTGCCTGTGTCTCTGACTCTAGGGAATATCACCTGTAACTGGGATGTAAAGCTCTTCCCTGAAGTGATTTATTGTTAGTATGTAGGGAGAAAACATATTGAGGCAACTCAAGCATTTAATAGATTTTAATAAATACACAGCATGCAAGGACAAGAAACAATATTTACAGAATTACAGGTCTGATAACTTTTCAGATGACCTCAAAAGTATGCAAGTGCAGCTGTTCTTGCTAAATTAATGTAGCAGGATGTTTCTTGGGAAGGATGTTGAGTCTGGTGGGGCCTGGGTCAGATCCTTAAAAGTAAAAATCTTGGATATAGTTACTGGTGGCATTAGAATCTGGTTTGACTGAGTTGAAAAGATCTATGGATCTGAGGCAGACTTTAGCAATGTGTGTTAAGAATTGGGGAACAATCCCTGAATATTTATCAGGTTTTGACTGATCAGACTGGGAAAGGGATATAGTTGCCAATAAACTAACTTGAAAGCAATGCTGCAGCTTTTAAAGAAGTACTATTGTTCTTTCATGGTTTAGTGGATATGAGCTACTAAAATTGCTGGAGAAACTGAAGGTTTTCTAACTTCTCTGGCCCCACTTTGGTTTTGAGGTTGATTCCTGAAATGCAGGATGTCTAGCATAGAGACTACCAGTTTAATTTGTGTAATGCAGTAGAAAGAAAAGACAGTATTTACATGGCCAGTATGGCCTTTGCCATGGGTTAAGAATGGAGGCAGGGCATGATGTTTGGTTTTTTGGTTATTGTGTTGTTTGTTTGTTTGTTTTTCACAGAATGTCTTTGGTTGGAAGATACCTTCATGATCATACAGTCCAACCTTCAACCCAACACTGCAAGCTGACCCCTAAACCATGTCCCTGAGCACCAGGTCCACATGCTATTTAAATGCCTCCAGGGATGGAAACTCCATCACTGCCCTGGGCAGACCATTCCAATGTTTGATAACCCTTTCAGTGAGGAAAGGTTTCCTACTATCCAGCCTAAGTCTCCCCTGGCACAGCTTGCATCCATTCCCTCTGGTCCTGTCACACGTCACCAGGGAGAAGAGGCTGTTCCCCTCCTCTCTCCAACCTCCTTTCAGGTAGTTGTAGAGAGCAAAAAGGTCTCCCCTCAGCCTCCTCTTCTCCAGACTAGACAACCCCAGCTCCCTCAGCCACTCCTCATAGGACTTGTGCTCTGGGCCCTTCATGAGCCTCACTGACCTTTTCTGGACACACTCCAGCCCTTCTATGTCTTTCTTATAGTGAGAGGCTCAGAACTGATCACAATATTCAGGGTGTGGCCTCACCAGTGCTGAGTACAGGGGGACAAATCACCTCCCTATTCCTGCTGTCCACAGTGTTTCTAATACAAGCCAGGATGCCATTTGCCTTCTTGGCCATCTGTGTGTATTGCTGACTCTAAATATTTAGTCAACTATTGATCAATAGCCCCAGGTCCTTTTCCAACTCATAACTTTCCAACCACACATCCCCAAGTCTGTAGCTTGCCATGGGGTTGTTATGACCCAAGTGCAGGACCTGACACTTGGCCTTGTTGAACCTTACAGTTAACCTTGGCCCACTGATCTAACCTGTCTAGATCCTGCTGTAAATCTTCCCTACCCTCTAGCAGATCAGCACACCCACCTAGCTTGGAGTCATCTGCAAATGTACTGAGGGTACACTCAGTACCCTCATCCAGATTGTTAATAAAGGTATTGAAGAGAACAGGCCCGTGTACTGAACCCTGGAGAACACCACTTGTGACCGGACACCAGACAGACTTGTTGAGTGGTCTTCAAGTGCTTAAATTCTATGCACTTCTTGGTTGTCTGTGTGTATACTAAATAAACTGACCTTGAATCTTCATGATCTCATAAGAAAAGATTGTTTAGTTGGGACTTGTTGAATGCTGGACAGGCTTAAAATTTGACTCAGTCTGGAAACTCTTCCCTTATACAGAGGACTATTTGGTATAATCCTTTCTCTAGAAATTAACTGTTTCCATTTAAAAGGTCATTAGTGTTTAAAAAGGTATTTGGAAAGCTGACTACTAACTTTGAGAAGTCAAAATTCCTGTCAGAATTTTTCTGCTGAGCTACGTCAGTGATTAAACCAAATTCCTTGGGCTCTGTGACAGTTTCATCTTTGCAGTGAAGAAGCTGCTACACTTGGTTTGTTTTTTCCTCTGTGGAGAAGTCCATTGATCCCTTGAAAGCTTGATACAACAGTTGTTGTGTTTCTTTCTGTGAAGAACAATTCCCTTTCTGCTTTTCATTTTCGGAATGCTCTGTCCCTTCAAGCAAGGTATTGCACTCAGGTTTATAATTCACAGGATGCTTTATCTCAAGGGAAAGATGCCAATTTCTTTGTAATCCTCTCACCCCTAATGAGAGAGAGCAAGAACAGCAGCAACCTATGGCTGTTTTGAAAGAATAAACCCACAGCAATAACTGTGAATGCTCTGCCTACCCCAGAATTTCCTTTGTTATTTCTTACGCTAGCTGGAGATCAGACACCAAGCTCTTGGTGGTGAGTTTCTATCTTTCACTGGAGGCTGGAGGAGAGCGGGGGAAAAGGCTTTCCAGCTAGAGAGCACGACTGCCTGTTACTGTTGTCCGCTGTGTTCTCCTGAGTGAGCTGCTGGGATGAGCGGAGTGACAGGCGGCAAGTAAGGTGAGGAGACTCAAGCTGCTGCAGGGCAGCTTTACCTCTTGGTGTAGGCTGAAGCCAGGTATCAAATCAGAGCACGGTGGAATAGCTCTCCCGAGCTGTAGCTAGCAGGCTCCACGGCACCGAGAAGGAAAAAGCAGATGGAAACGTTCAAATGCATTTCCTCCCTCCCCTTCCCTGTCTCTTGGATCTTTTATTTCAGTCAGTAATGGAAATCTGTGCTCAGAGTTTTGAATGAGGGGCTTACACTGTGCTAGTGTTAAGTACTTAATGAGCCTCATTTCTCAACAGCTCCTGCAGTCTGCCTCAGTTAACCCAGCTGCTTTTTTTTAGGAGTACTTGTTTTGGCAGAGGCTTTTCTATGTCTATGAAGAATGCACAAATAAACTGTTGTGCAATTTGCAATTAAAAATGAGGTTGTAGGGAAAGGGAGGTTTTAAAACTAGGAGATCAGAGGCTGCAGAGCCAAGTAAAACAATTATTCAGGATGGCTTTGTAGACCCCTGGCTTAACAAGACCTGTGTGTCTGCATTGCCTGCTGAAGAGACTGGAAATGAGTCGGCGCTGGAGGAGTCCTGCAGTGCTTGTCAGGATCAGGCCCTGGCAAAGGGAAGTGGAAGTAACCTAGTAGGGCCAGGAATTAAACAGGGGTTTTAGGGTGCGTTTTTTTGTGGGTGACTCCCCCCCCCCCCCGAATGTTTGCAGTGTGGCAAAATTCTACAGAATGTGGGCTGTGATAGTGGTCAGATTTATTGTGGTTAAAATGAGTGAAACTAGCAACACGGGAAGCATGTACTTTCAAGCACTACTTGAAAAGATACAAACAAATAAATCTGGAGCTCATCCACAGCTGTGGCGTTGTTTCAATTCCCAGACATCAGCAGCTAGCCATAAGAGTAGCTGTGCCAAGGTCTATCTTTATGCTAAACTCCGATTTCTGCACTGATTAGGATAGCTTTAAGCAGGAGTAGTTTGGTCTGATGTAAATTTTATTTGAGATGCAAAGGGAGGAGGGCTGTTGCCTGGCTAATTGCATCACATCAGCAGTAACAGTAACAGCTTGGTGTTGGCTAAAATTCCATTTATTAATGAGGCTTTAAAGATGGACCTGTGTGGTTTGCTTCTTCCTTTCCTATAGTGGTCTTGAACAGATGTCTCCTGGGTGTGCTGCTTTAAAAATCTACCTTTTAGAAGTATTCAGAATATTGAAGCAGGCATAACTGCACAGGTTAAAAATGTCAGCTGTGGGTTAAACAAACAATTGCCTAAATTGCTGGAGTTCAGATGTCTGGCGTGTTTGCCTGCGTGCCTGCTCTTAATCTCCGAGAAGCTCAGCGTAACCTACCCCGCTCTTGTGCAGCACCCTCCTGCCTGCCTGCCTGCCACGGGTACTGCCACTCTGCCCAGAGGTGCTGCTGAGTAAGGAGTGTGCTCTGCATCCCGGTTCTTGTGATGGGGTTTTAACCTTATGTCTCCATCTTACTTAAGAGACCGCAGCTCAATTCTTTGGTAGTCGTCTGAGCAAGATAGAACCTGCTGCACCTTTATCTGGCTAAAAGCAAAGGGTTTGTTATTTGAGCTGCTTCAGTCGTTGGAGAACAGCTCTGAATCAGGTAAGTCACCCTCTGGGAGTAGAGAGGGACCAAAGGGGGCACCTAGACTTCACCTTAGGTTAAACGACTGTCTTTTAGACGGCTCATGTTAAACAACATTATTTTTTGCCTTGCCTCTCTGTGCTTTACTTCCTTGTTTGCAAAATGGAAGAGTGTCTTGGTGCTGCCTTGCAGAATAACCATTCTTTCGCCTGAATGGTGTAACCTATTGCAGTGCAGTGGGTTTTTACTGTGGTGGGTTTCCACAAATGCATGCTACTTGGTTGTGATGTTGATCTCTCCATTTGTCTTGCTGTGGCGTGCTATAATTGTGGCTTCTGGTCTTCTGCCGAAGCCTGTAATGGTGTATGGGGAGCCTGCTGTGGGCTGTGGCAATGCATTTAACAGATGTCTTGTGGAGTCTGCTAAGGCACCCTTTCTGCCTCCTTGTGATCTTTACAGTGTGTCCAGCGCTGCTTTCCTCTCGCCATCACTTAGAGGCAAACAGGACTGGAACATGTTGGTCACACAGAAATCAAACATGTTTATGGGTGTAGTATGGTAGTAGAACACTATCATACAAACAGTGTCTTGGGTAAGACTAACAATGTGTCACATACTGGATGTCAGGAAAAGAAGCTGTTGGGAAGTGTATTCAGAGATGTTGTAAAGCAACCCTGAACAGCTGCGAATCTGATCAAGAACAGTTTGCTTGGGTTGCAGCTGAGCAGGCTTTCCTTCCCTGTCTTGATGGACACCTTTCACACTATCCTGCCCTGGTCTATGTGGGAAACGAAGTGTGTGCTTTGGCAGGCCCCTTCCTGTGGCCAGGATCGGCACCCCTTCTGTGGTCCAGGCATGGCTGGTGTCCCACCGGGTGCTGGAGGAGGGAAGTGTGCCTTTTGTTTTGAGACAGGTGCCTCTCGCCAGATGTCTCCCAATGCCTTTGTGCTAATTATGATACCAGAAGTTTTCTATTTGTTTCTGAGAACAAATTTCTTCCGAAAAAGCCAAAGATCAAAATTACCTTATATAAGACCAAGTAATTTAGAAGAGCTAAGGCAAATGCTCTTAAAGATGAACAGAATAAAATGCTGCCTAATCTATCACCAAAACCCCATTTAACCAGATAGCAACAGTCTCAAAGTGACAGTCTCACAAGAGCAGTAAAGCCAGTTCACGGAATAACATCAGCTTGCCTTCTTCTCACACAGGAGTTTCTTGTTACTGTTTTGAGGTAACAGGCCTCAAACTGCAGCCTCTGAACTGCTGGTCACTTGCATTGCTCTGGTTTAGTATATCTTGGCAGTTTTTGAAAGTCCAGCTGTGAGTCTATTTTATTGTAGTAGCCATGGGATCCTATTTTGTATTCACAGAATGTTTGCCTAAACACAGTATCTTGGGAAGGGTAATCATCCAGTGTAAATATGATATAGCCATTGAATGCCTTATTTTATGGAGCTCCCAGTCTTTCTCCCTTCCCCCAAGAACTCTTTAATTATTTTCCTAGGCTCTTTGTGCAGTTACTCTCTGTAAACATGTATTTATTTCTGTTTTCCCTCCCTCCTTTCTTCCTGCTGCTCATTGCACTGTAATGCCCAGTTTTAACTGCTGAAAGATTTGGGGTGGCAATGTCTGTATCCAAGCAGGACAGAGGACTCACAGTTCTAAAACGGTTTGTAGGTGCTGCTTGAGTGGGGATAGTAATGAAATGTGAAGCGTTTAGTGATATGTTTAGTTTGGGAAATAAAAAAAAGAGAGAATCTTGATGACTAGCTATTAAAAAGTCCCAACCAACTTTTGCAAAAACTCAAAATGTCTGGAATCCAGAGCATTTTTTTCTTGTATGCAACATTTCTGGGTTATGTTTCATCAAGACCAAAAAATGGGTCTTGAGACTTGCTGTTGTCTGAGGTGGTTTTCAAATGATCTGGGTGACTGGATGCCTTTGCTAAGTGAAAAGAGCAGGGCTGTTGTAAATATGAAGGTTGCCAGGTTGATCAGGTTGATAGGGAAGAAATGGAGAAAATGCGACGTCCAGGGTTCTGCTTACAGGGTATGAAAGGCATCTGAACAAAGATGCTTCTTTCTGTGGGTCAGTGTGATCTGCAAAGGTGCCACATACCTAGTCCGTTTATATAGCTATTGATTGCCTCTTCTGAGTGCTTCAGACGTGGCTGTTCCTGTGGAAGTACTAATAAGCAACTTGTAAAAGTATCCTTGTATATATGCCTTGGTCATAGAAGAAATACCACTGTGTTAATAGGCTGCTAAGACTTTTTATTTTGGTTTGCTTTTCCTTTACACCCAAGTGGTAGATGTCTTTTTTTCTTTCTCAGCAATTTTACTTAAATACGACATCTCAGCAAATGATGTACATCATCTCATTACCTGCTGATTCTAACCCAAATCCTCTGGAACAGAAAAAACCCAACCCAATTCCTACAAAACCTTCGGAGCCCTCTAACCCTTGCAGGAAAAAAAAAAAAAGCTTACAGCAGTTTGTTTGAAGGATTCTCGGCTGCTTCTGCCTGGCTTTTGCCCTAACAGGACCACAGTCCAATGGAGAAGCTGTTGCTTGTTTGCCTTCTTTTCTTCTAGAGAATGACTTCCTAAGGGTAGGTCTGTAATGGCCTATATACTCCTCCTCTTGAAGCTGCCTGAGGTGATTTGATTCTTAGATGCCATTTTTACTGTGAGGGAAAAAAAAAAAAAAGGCATTTTTCTTCTTTTTCAGTATTTCTTGACTATCTTGCATCATTTTGAACAGATATAAGCTGCAAGTGGTGCTTGATGAAGTTAAGCAGAAATTGTAGCCAGTTCCAAACGGGAGCAATGGCAGGCTGTTTGCATCCTCCAAGTCTGAAGTGTAAACACACCTGAGATAACTAACTTCACAGGAATGTGAAGAGATAACTAACTTCACATGACTGAGGCATGTCCCTTCAGTGTGTCTGGTGGTGTACCCGCCTCTGTGCCATGATATCAGGTATGATGGTTTCTAATCCAGTGTTTGAGCCCCTGCTATGTGTTCATGTAATTCTAGCAGGACTGGTGGCCATGAAGTGTGCGGCCATGGTGAGGTGAGAGACGATGGCTTTTATTCTAACCTCCTTGAAATAAGGAAACTTGCTCCTTCTATCCTTGAGTTGTCCTGTCTTTTGCTCCTGCTCTGCAGTGGTGCTCTCCAGAGGGGCACACTGGAGCTGCAGGGGCTGTGCTGCAGCCCAGGCCCAGGCTCCTGGGGGAGGAGCTACCAGGTGAGTCACAACACATAAGCCAGAGCTGGAGCAAGTTTAACTAAGCTTGTCTTGTGCTGTTGCACACCGGGGTTGCAAATTAATATGGAGGCAAGAGGCCAACCTGGCAGGTGTGTGTGGAAACAGGAGTGTTGCTCGCAGCCACAAACTGGGACAAGAACAGGGGGGTGTTGCTGAAAGTTCCACCAGAAATGTTGGGTGCCCAGTGGCTCTTTTACAGCTAGGCCTAACATGGCCTGAGCTAGCTGGGATTTATTGGCACAGGAGTGAAATCAAGAACAAGGATAGAGGCTGTTACACGAGGTGAAGTTTAAAAAGAAAAGAAATTAATAAAAATAGGGAGTATGTAAGCAGTGTTGATAAGCCTCATAACTGCCCTAGTGTGTGGCTATAGTCCCTAGAGACTATATATAGTCCTACTAAAATTGGTGGCCACCTCCTATTGGTTTCTGGGATGGAAAACTTCATCATTCAGAGTTATGTACAAAGGTGCTGGTTTTCAGCCTGAGTTAGAAACGTATTACACATCTCACATTTTGTTTTAAATCTGGATTATCACAAAGGAAGAAAACCATCAGGTAGAGAAAGCATCTGTGTCCTCAAAGACAGGGTTAGGAATGAATCATTAAGGTTGGAAGTGACATTTAAGATCATCAAGTCCAACCATCTACTAAATATTATCAGGACCACTAAACCATGGATGACAGACAGATAATTTAATGTTCCCTCTTCCATTAATTTGCCAATATTCACTCCATGGGAAGACCTTAAAGTCTTTTCTTGTTTGTCACCTCACCTCTCTGAGTGCTGGTTAAATCCTCCCTTTCTAATTTATGGACGTACTGTTTTCAAGAGATGGTGATACTAGATTTACTGTACACCCTAGTGGAGCAAACAAAGAGGATTACTTTATTTTCTGTAGAAGTGTTTCCTGTAGAAAACAAAGGACTACTAGCTAAGCAGTGATAGTGGGTAGGTGTGGCACCGTGTGCGGATAGGACTTTGATAGCAATTCCAGATGTTTCTTTCTGCGTTAATTATATTTAATATAAGGGTAGAATTTTCAGACTTGTAAAGTAAAAGGGCATTCTGGACCTAAATTGTCTAGACCTTTTGAAAATCCAGTTTGTTTCATGGTTGCATTTATAAGTCTCTGAACACCTTTGAAAACCTGCTCAATAGCTGATAACTAATGGAAAATTAGAGAAGAAATTCTATTTGTGAGGAATTAACAAAGTGAAAGTTCTATTTTTTTTTAAACCATCATTATTTTTGGAAAGAGCATTTTTTGAGTTTGTTTTTACTATGGAGTAGGGGGGAAGTATCATGACAGGATGTTAGTGGTGATGGTTTTGTAGCCAATACAGTGGAATCCCACCTTGCAAAACAACATTTTACAACCAGTTATATGTTTATTGTTTCTTAGACTACTGAGATATTTCAGAAATCTTGTACATCTTTCTGAAAGTATTCATATGAATGAAAAAAAAAAAAAAAACAGGAAAGAAAATGAATGTGTTTGTGGCAGGGTGGGTAAATAAGGCCACTCAGCTTTGGTCTGGTGAGGCTCCCCTTGTTATCAGTATATAGATAAAGGGGCTTATCCATACAATGATTGGAAGAATCCAGATTAAGCTCTTCTTCTGAACCTCTTTGTGGAGACTGCTGTATCTTTCTGTTGACTATGATTTATCTCTGAATTCAGACACCTGGCTGCACCTAAGTGATAGGAATATGTTGCAATATGTTGCCATGACCCTGAAGAACATGGTTTGGAAGGGGTGAGGTTGTTTGGGAGGGAATAAAGAATGGATCACTACTCCACACAAGTTCAGAATGTCAGTATACAGTCAATGTGAGGAATAGGCGTAAAAAAGTTTCTTACCATGTCAAATGCAGGGGCTTTAAACTTCCCTTGGAATGTTTTGCCTTGACAGTTCATCAGTTTTATTGTTTCCATTTTGGCAGGAGCTCAGACAGGGAAGTATTATGTCTGCATGGATAATGTAGGCTCCCTTTATAACTGTTAGAATAAGAGCTATCACTGTAATTTAAATGGGCTGTATTGGTAAGTGCAGTTCTTAATCTCTGAAACTGCCTGGTGGATCTATGTTAACCCACCCATCAAGTCCTTCTAGAAGTGTGTCTTCTGTGTATGGCTCCACGGTGCTTGCAGGAAGTATCTAGTCTTCTTTCAGAATAGGACCTCTGCAGAAAATGTTGCAAGGGGCCGTGCGTGTTGGGTTTCGGCTCTCATTGCACTCACAGTTGATGGAACAGTCACTTGTCAGTATACTGCTGGTTGACCACATCAGAGAGGAATGTCACGGCAGGGGTGGGGGAAGGATGTTCACTAACCAGCAGTAGCAGAAGTGTGGGAATTTCAGAACTGAAAATAAATTGCCTAGTCCAATATCCTCTTTTCATGTTTATCACATTAAGAATTGAAGTACTAATCCCCAAACATTGTAGATGATATAAAATATCAGAATATTAAATATTGTTTATTCATCCTTCTTCCTCTTTTTATTTTGTAATTTTTTTAATAAACAATTTATAATTAAAAACAAAAATAGTAGCTAGATAGGCCCTTGTTTGGTATTAATAGTATGGTGTTTTCTAGGAAATGAGATAAAGCAGTTAAAGCATTCAAAGAGGCATTATTTTAATTTAATTTTTTCTTTTTTTTTTTTTTTTTTTCTGGGACTTCTGCTTACATGTAATCATGTATTTTTATCCTTACCACTTAGCGTGTCATGCATCTCTGGCCTCAACTGTGTCACATGGAAGTTTAGTTATTATTTCATGTCTGATGAACTCAGCAGAGGCAGATTGTCTCTGTAGAAATCTGGTGATGCTCCCTGCCCTGTGTAAGCCAAGGAGACTGACCTAATGGTGACCCATCAGCAGTGTCATGACAAGGTGTTGTGTATCCCAAAAGCTGAAGTTTGCAGCTTGACTGGATGACTCACGGAAGGCTCTGTGGGGTTCCTCTCCTTTCACTGACTTTGCCCAGGAAAACATCACGCCAAGTTGCTGTAGTGGATGTGGTAGAGAAATGTTATCTTATTTTGCAGTTGAGATGCTTCTTTTTCTTCAGGCGTATGAGCTGTCATTTACATCTGATAAAGGCTGTCTGGAATTGAAGGCTTTGCAGCTTGTTGAGGGTGATGCTTCTAGTTACCTTTTCTTTCTACATTTAATTAGTGTAGGTAGGTCTTGAAACAGTGCACGCTTCTAGAATAGAAAACTTAATAAAGATGGGTAAAAGAACATAAAAAAGGAGACACAGCATCAAAAAAAAAAGAATTGCTTTTACATGGTGGAGCAGGTTGTGTGTGATGTCTGGGAGATAGTGGTGGGTTACTGCCTGGCAGGCATGGCTGAAAATAGGAAGAACGATAGCAGTTGTCCAGAAGGACAGGGTGGGTGCAGATGCTCAGGAATCCTCTTCTGTGATCCCAGGGAGAGCCAGCAGCATGCTGGGAAGGGGATCAGATGTACCATGTGCCAAAACAGGCAAAACAGAGGTTTTCAGGAGAGAACCTTGTGCGGTCTCTGCCCACAGCTGTTTTATCTGCACAGGAGGAAGAAACACAGTGCTTGTTTAATTTTTTTTTTGCCACTGAGATGTATATTTATCTGACTGGAGAAATGTTGGAGAATGCTTTTCAAAATGGATATGATGCAGCTGCTGCTGGTTCCGAAGGCTTTCCCTTTTCTAGTTCGCACAAGTCCAGCTTCTTGGCAGACCTTCAATTTTGTACCTCTTGCTTTTAGTAGTGCATTTTTCTGCTTACTGAAGCGAAATAGTAAAGATTTTAAGGCTTTGTTTACCCCAGGTTTGCAAAAAAACCCATCATGCTATGAGGGGAATTCCTTATCCTGATGATGAGTTATAAGGCTAAGCTCTACTCTCCAGGAATTGTATGGGTTTTTATTTGATTTCCCAGGAGTGTGTCATGTGGCTCTTCTCTTACAAGATTGTGCTTTGTGTTTTGTAGGGTGCTGCCTTTGTACTTTGCATTTTGTACTGCCTTGCATCTGGTGTGTGCGGGGTGCACTGTATCAGTGTTATAAAAACTTCCTGATAACTGTGCTCATTCAAAGTTTGTGTGGGCTGTGTTTAGGACCTGTGAGTTCGGGTCCCAGAGACCAGGCCAGTACCAGGTTACCTGTATGCAAAAATGTGACTGTGTGTGTGTGTGTGGCAAATCCCCCAAATCATATCGGCTCTTACTTTGTTCCTCCTCTCCTGGCAGCCAGGTGCAGAAACGCTGCTTGTGCTGCGCCAGCGGGTGAGCGACCGGGAAGTGACGCGTGCCGCTGATTAACTCCAGGCGGCCAGAACAGGACGTTCAGATTGCGAAGGAACATGAACTTTCCTACATTTTTTTTTGTTGTTGCTTTTGTTGGGTTTTTTTTTGGTGTGGTGTTTTTTTGGTGTTTTTTTTTTGTTTGTTTTTGTTTTTTGATTTAAAACTGACTTGTTGCTTTCTTAGCTGGTGTCATTTTTCTAGAGGAATGTGAATTCTGTGATTGTAACTTCATGGGAAAGAAATGAGTAATTGCAATTTCGTAATGAAGAGGAGTCAAATCATATTTGTTCAGATGATAAATTTTGCCCCAACCAGGGAGCAAAATGTGTCAGTAATGTGGATGGTTATAATGAATTCACTGCCAGGTAACTGAGCTGAAAGCAAGTCTCTTGTTTATGCTTTGTTTTCATATTGATAAATTGACTTCTGATTTTTCTGCCTTTCACTGATTAGGATGCTAAGCCAAGTGAGTGTAGTCTTTGTGTAGCAGTTAACTCCCTGTTTTCCATCACTTTGAAATATGGATGTGCACACTGCTCTTACAAGAAGTTCATTTCAAGGAAGGATTTCCCCATTCTTAGCTCGCTTTGCAGTGAAAATCACTACATATTTTATTTTCAACTCCTGTTCATCAGTAGGCAGTACTTTTCTCTTAGAATGAAACATCTATTTGTATATCTTTTCCCTTTGTGTCTTTGCAGGTGCCTCACTGTTAAATGTTTCTGTGGGAATGTCTGTAAAAAAACAGTGAATGAAAAGAAACTTGTATTTGTTTTATAGTGATCTCTGGCTTTGCATTTAAAATGTGGCTCACACACCAGTTAAATTTTACTTTGTTTTGTCAATAACAGGACCATTTTTATGTAGCATTAATACAGCGGGACTAACAGTGTTGCTCTAGTCCTGAGACACTAGTCATTTGACAATAACTTTGTAAAGTGAAAATCACATGTTCAGGAGCTTCATAGTTTCAGCTTTGAGTTGTGATTTAATGGCATTATCTCAAGCAGTGTGACCTACCCTTTTGGTGTAGGTAGCTTTGCATGGTAGGTGATTTTCCTTAGGTAGCAGGGGAATCTCACCTCTACAGTGGTATGGCTACTGTTACTTCACTATTGGATCAGTCAGTGAAACCACTTGGTGGGTAGGCAGATATTGCTGGGAGGTAAAGAAATGAATGTCTTGCCCTGGAATGTGCTGGCAGGGGAGAATTCAGGCATCAAGGCCAGTTAGACAGTAGTCATAGAATTGTAGAACATCTCAAGTTGGAAAGGACCCATAAGGATCATAGTGTCCATCTCCCTACTCCTTGGAGGACTACCTAAAACTAAATCATGTAACTAAGAGCATCGTCCAGATGCTTCTTGAACTCTTGACAGGCTTGGTGCTCTGACCACTTGCCTAGGGAGCCTGTTCCAGTGACTACATTCTTCTCAGTGAAGAACCTCTTTCTGATGTCCAACCTGAAACTGATGCAGCTTCATTCCTATTGCTGGTCACCAAAGAGAGGAGACCAGCACCTGACTCTCCACAGCGCTCAGTGAGGACCATGTGGACTGGTGAGGAGGTGGGACTGAATAGGTTGTGCCTTGGGACAGAATAAACCATTGTGAGATGAGGGAGGATGTATATCTCTCACAGAGACGTGCATCTGGCATAGACTGACTTGTCTGGAGTTACAAAGAGGACAGTCTGAGACAATTCCATACTTTGAACTAATTTCTTAGTCCCTGGTATCTGGGACTCCTGACCTGGATCCATAAAATAAGCAGTATTTAAGCTGTTTGTTTGGTAAAGATATTTCCCCTCTGTTTTCCTCTGGCAGAATATTACTTATTGGCAAGCATTGCAGGCACAGAAATCAGTATCATTAACTGCTTGTCATCACTGGCTATTGTTGTAGGAAGAGAGTCCTACTGGTAGTTACCGGCGCAGAGTTATAGTCGCAACCAGCTTCTAAAATGGGCTGAGGGAGGGCTCTCCTGGTTCCATGGACCTGATGAGAGTGGCTTGCCATGCTCTCAGATGGTGACAGCCAGTGTTACCTCTGTCAGCTTTGCAAGCTGATGTTCATGAAAAGAGTCCCTTCTACACAGCTATGCCTGTGCTAAGGAGGGGGCTCAGGCAGCCTCTACCACTGGGGTCTGGGTTGCTGCTCCCCAACTGCCCCAGGAGACGGCACTGGCATCTTTGGGCCTGGGCTGGCTGCTCACTGCAGCCACCTTCCTGCACGCCTCCTCCCAGCCCTGCCTTCTCCAGCGCTCCATGCTCAGCCAAAACCCACCTCATAACCTTGCAGCAGCTCTTTGGGGACAGGCTTCCTGAGGAGGACAACACTTTCTCATTATTATCATCATCAAGCCGTGTTTATTCAGCTGAGAGGCTCATTGTAATAAGTGCTTAGCAGACTTCAGCAAAAATGCTGTCGACTCAGAAGCAATAGGAAGAGCTGATTGCTTATGGGCAATAACTATCTGTGGCATAAATTATTTACAGTATGCTTAAATTGTCAGAGCTTTTGAAGAGAATGGGAAGTTAGTTGTGTCCTGTGGCAGGGCTGGCTCGCCCAGCCTTGCAGGGAGAGGCGTAAAGATGAACACAGGGAGAACAATTCATTTGAACAAAATGAGTGTGGGTTCTCACTCCCAAGACCTACAGAGTTTCTGCTGCTGCTGTTTATGGCCTTCCTGACTTCTCAGGCTGGTTGTTAGTTTTTTCCAGGAGCAGCATTGCCCACTTCCCATCCTTAACTCTGGTGAAAAGTGCTGTGTTTTCAGAGGAGACTGCGTGTCCATGAAAAAGCACCATTTTATGTATTTGGGTCCCAAACATACGCACAAGACCGCTTGGACTGACAATACATCAAGCTCAGTGGATCTGTGTGTGCATGTGGTGGTGTTTATCTGAATGTATTATATGTAAAATAAAGCCTGAACTTAAATTTGTCTTCTTGGATTTGGGCTATAAGTAGTTAATCAGTTTGTAAAGCATTTGGTAAATGTACAAGGCTTTGTGCTTTTGCAGAACACCAATGTGACTGTACCCTTAGACAGGGTAATGACAGGTCATTCTTTGAAAATCAAGGTGCTAAGCATCCTGCCTGTGTGCTTTGTATCTGGTGAGGTAGAGAGCTTAGAAAACTGTTCACAGGGCTGTGAGATGGTTTGAGAAGTTACAACATTGAGAGTTTTGAATCAGTACAGAAGAGGAATTACTTTTATGAATGTGCTTCAAATTGTTGTGAGATATTTTGGGAAAATATAGTAATTTTTTTTCCTTCCCTTTCCCCCCAAAAAATATAGCCATATACCAATGTTGTACACAAATGTTTTCAAGTTGTTTTTTAGATGCTGGTAGACTGTGCATTAGTGTCTGGAAAGCATAACTAAGCAGTTATATTTTCTGATATCACTAGTTCTGTGCTGGTAACCACAATATTCCATTAAATGTTTAGCTAACATAGAGTGTTTCCCAGAAAGGAAAGAGTTACAGACACAAATATTTTTTCCCTAACTGCAAAACACAGAGGCACCTATGGAGAAAACAACTGCTGTGAATGCATAGGCAAAAATGGAAAGAGCATGCAAGTCACTTTAAGGTTCAGGCAGCCAAGTGCTATCCAGGAATAGGGCTCACATGAGAATTTTACAAAGCACCTCCTGCTCGAAGCACTTCAGCCTTCATAGGGTGTTTCTGCTTCTCTCTGGAGGGTCTGGAAATCTGTCACTGTTCCCCTCCTTTTTGAGAACATAACCTCTTCTGGATTAAATAATGACACACTCTTTGGAGGCCTGTTTAGCAAAGGGTTTGATGATTTGATCCGGAGCACAGAAGGCTGTATGTTACAGGAGCAGGGGCAGTGTCAAGGGATCAGGGGCTTTGGTGGATTATTTGACTGGTAGTATCACTCACTGAAATGTTAATCTGCTGTTTTGAAGCTGGAATAAAGCAATGGAACAAAAAGCTTACACTAATGACTTATTTTTAATTCCATTTTTTTGGCACTGAGAGGGTGCTGTGTGAAATTATATGCATCACTACAGTTTGGGTGTTTTTTGAAGAGAATACAACACAGACCAAGGTTAAATAAAGCTTGCTGTTGAAACAAGACAGTTGTAATATTACAACTTTGGGGAAGGATTTCTGCTGAAGGATCTGAGCTATGACAGAAATGGTTTTTGTTCTTTACATTAATCTTTCACTTGTGTGACAAACACAATCATACTACTTAAAATAATGAAGTTGCTTTTGTAGTGGTAATGCCTCAGGCAAGGTGAAAGGAGGTGGAGTGCTGCTATGGAAGGCAATAATGTGAGAGGGAGCATCCCAAAGTTCAGGAAGACTGATTATAGGACATAATAGCTGCACATGCATAATACAAGCTAAAACATAGATGGGGTAGTCTTTGCAGTTCCCTTCTTACAGTAATGAGCCTTATGCCTCAAGCTTGCTTCCTCTTTATCCACTGAGAGTCTAAAGATTGACTGGAAGAAATGAGCACAGCCTAGGAGGCTAGCTCCTGAGCTAGGAAGGACAAAAGAGAGAAAAATTGAGCCCATGTACTCCAGCTGAAGATGGAGAAATGGGCTCAGGAGTTTCTACTGAGCTTGCTGTTTGAGCTTGTGTCTGTGGCGGTGCTGATTCAGCAAAGTGGGGCAGCTCCCTGTGCAACTCCACTCAACTGCAGAACTGTGTTGGGATGGACTGTGAGGAGCAGGGCTCAGGCACTGGCTTCTGCTGTCCCTCTGGATCGGAGGTGTCTGGGCAGCAAGGACCATGCCTCGCAGGCAGCAGGTGCAGCCCTGTTGGCCTTGCTACAACTTCATCCCTTGCCCCTTCCCTGCTGCCCGGGAGCTGGAGGTTTCCTTTAAGCTTGTTTAAGTGCATTCCCCTTTCTGTTTAGTTGAGCTCTTGCGCATCATGTGAACAAACACCCTCATGCAGCTCAGTGGGGAAAGTCTGGCCTCTCAGGTGGCCATTAGGCATTTTACTGGCTTCAGTAAAGTCTCTGAATACCTCTCTGAACAAACCCAATATAAATATTCCCATAATAAAGTGAACTGAAATTCACTTAGGTACCTCAGAAAACACTTCTCTCATGTTTTCTGAAAGTGCAAAATAGACCTTCTAAAGATGCACAGCGTAATAAACTCCAAACCCTTATTGCCCATTATCTCTCCAGCAAATTCTGTGGTGTCTGTAACATTCCATGGCACATGCTGGGAACAGCAGAGAAATGAGCTTTTGGTGGTTTGCTCCTCATGGGCTTTACTAGTCACAGTTAGCTGTCATTTATCATCTACTTTCTCTCTTCTTTAACAGTCCATTCACAAATCTGATGTCAAGTTGTTAGTTATGAGAACCAGCCTCTTCTAGTAGATAATACAGCCAGTGATACTTTGCTTAAAAAGCCTAATTTAAATATTTCAGTGAAGTATTGCTAAGTTATATGGGAAAGACAGTTGTGTAATTCAACATTTAAAAACTACTTGAAATAATCCTGTGCTTGGAGTTATGTGCTCTGACCTTTTTGTAGTTATTGCTGTTATTAGCCTTCACTAGAAAGTCTTTTAAATATTACAGTTTTTTTCATAATAGAAAGTCTTTCTCAAAGAATTCCAATGAATTTGTGCCTTACAGAGGAGATGGAATGAGATTAACAAACTTTAAATATTTTACACTGCACTAATGCTCTACAAAGTTTAATTTCAGTGAAGAATTAGTTTCTGTAAACCACAATTAATTATTTTATTAGAATTTAAGGTAGGATTCACATTAATTTGATAAAATTCAATTAAAATAGATGTATCAGCAATAAAAAGGGATAATGGTGATCAAATTATTTGTCAGGTAAAAAAGATGACATTATTCCAAGTTCATCACTTATTAGGGGATCAACAAATAGTGCTGCATTAAATAGGAGGGTATTTTGTTTGTGGGTTTGTGGTTGGCTTTTGTTTGTGGCTTTTTGTTTTGTTTTTCCTGAAATTAACTGAATATGTGTCCTTTGCTGAGAAAATCAAGTGATTTTGTTGATTAAGTTTTCTGATTTTCTCAGTTTTCTTCTTCACAGGGAAGCATTCTAGGAAGTGTCTGGCTTGTGCAGTGGTGGAGGTCCATCTGTATTAGATAACTCCCATCCCTTGGCTGAAAAATAGCCTTCATTCCTGCTCTGTGACTACCCTGGAGTCCTTTCTTCCTTTTGTAGTTGACTGTACTGTTACTTTTTTTCCCCCTGCTCTTTGAGATTAAGGGCAGATAAAACTTTGTATTCCTTTCTATTGTGTGGGAAGTTCTTCATAGATATTAAAATTCCTTTTGAATCCACTGCAAAGAAAGAATATTTTGCAAATGGACAAGTCCCTTGTACGGCAAAGACGACGACTCCTCTTCAACCCATCGAGTTGGTCACACTACCACCCAGCCTTCCTTGGCAGTCTAAGTCATCAGCAGATCTAGGGCAGGGATTGTTCCCCTCTACTCGGCACTGGTGAGGCTGCACCTCAAATACTGGGTTCAGTTGTGGGCTCCTCATTCCAAGGACACTGAGGGGCTGGAGCATGGCCAAAGAAGGGCAGTAAAGCTGGTGATGGGTCTAGAGAACAAGTCTTATGGGGAACGGCTGAGGGTAGTGAGGTTGTTGATCCTGGAGAAAAGAAGAGTCAGGGGAGACCTTCTTGCTCTCTACAACTCTCTGAAAGTAGGTTGTAGCGAGGTGGGGACTGGTCTGTTCAACCAAGTGACAAGTGATAGGACAGGAGGAAAAGGCCTCAAGTTGTGCCAGGGGATGTTTAGGTTGGATATTGGGAATTTTTTTTTTTCACTGTAAGGGTTGTCAGGGCCTGGCACAGGCTGCCCAGGGCAGTGGGCCATCCCTAAAGGGATTTAAAGCTGTGTAGATGTGGTGCTGAGGGACATGGCTTAGTGGTGACCTGGCGGTGCTGGGTTAATGGTTGGACTGGATGATCCTAAAGGTATTTTCCAACCAGAACAATTCTATTATTCATATAATTATAAAGTTAGTAATTAATTTAAATGACATTAATTACCAGCAGTAATTAAAAAAAAAAATCCACAGTGATTCTGGATGCTCCCTCTTCTTCTCTCTTCATTTGAAATACTGCCTTTATGATGTAGCTATGCTGAATATGCTGCAATAGAGGTTTCTAGGCAAAGTTGTCCGAGCCACACAGTTTATAGGTGTCAATCTGCAGCAGATCCCAGAGTTGTAGAGCCCTCTAGCAGTCTCGCCTTCTGCCTAAAGCTGATGTGTCAGCAGGGGTGTGCTTGGGCTTTGAATTAATTAGGTGTTGTGCTACTGGGCTTCTGGGCTTAGTTGAATTAATGAATTAATAATTTTGTGTTTTCTGTGGAGGAAGGAAGTTGATATGTTTGCTGCCCAGCACACTTAAAAAAATTTTATTTCCTGCAAGTTTAAGTTACTGAATGGGTGGTGATAAAAGCACTGTTGTTGGCTAAGTATTGAATAATTATGATTATTTTTCTGAATTAAATTTTTCCTTCCAGCTCTCTTCCCTTTCTATGGTAGTATTTAGTTTAGAGAGAGATGGTTTTGATGGCTGTTTCAGTGGAGATTTTATTTTCATGTTTTAATTCAGTTGGAAAAATGTCAATACTAAGAAAAAGCCTCCTTTTTTTTTTTTTCCCATCTTTTTTCTTCTTCTGTCCCTCTTCCTGTTATTGTTTTTTATTCTATTTTCATTGGCATCCACTGCCTGCTTTTTGAAAGCTGCAAGACCAGAGTGAAATAAGTAGGGCTTAGGGCATTTTTCAGTCTGACAGGCTTTAGGGTTTCAGGGGAGGAGTGTGTACATATGCCTATATAGAATATGTACTACAAAACTAAGGAAAAAGGGGAGGAGATGTGAAGTGCATAATGTACAATTGGTACAGTTTATTTTGGAAGGTCTACATTTCTTGCATGGTCTTGTACAACCACCCCAGACTTTTAAAGTAAGTTATTCTTAACTGTTACCTGTGTCTTATTGTTTAGATCTTTCCACAACTTAGTGTCGGGAGTGCTGCATGAACATAAGAAACATCCCGCCTGGCTGTGTTCCTGTGTGACCTGTGCTGGATTGTATGGTCCTGCTCTGGCAGGGGGGTTGGACTCTAAGATCTCCAAGGTCCCTTCCAACCCCTGACACCCTGTGATACCTGTGAAATAGTCTTTTAAGTTCATCTCACTGTAAATTTCTTCCATACTTCAGTTTCTAGCAGATTGCCCACTGTATGAATAAGAGGAAATAATTTGGATCTGAATCTCTCAGAGTAAAATCAGCCCTTTCAAGTGCATCCAGACAGCAGCTGCAACTGCTGGAGATGGTTGTACCTCCACTAAGGCAGCGTGTCAAATCCCAAAGAGTAAATGATGCTTGATCTTTATTTGTTCAAGTTTGGATAGTGTCTCTTTTCTTACCACTCAGCTGACCTGGTGTGAACTGCCTGACTTTGTATGGGCATATTTTGTGGAGAGACTGTAGTCTTCTAGACTGGACCTTTATTACAGAGGTTTTACAGGGAGGAATAAAAACAGGAGAAAACCATTGGGGATGTAGTGAAAGAGGATGATTGAGAAGGAAGCTTCTGAAAGAACATGGTGAGTAAAAAGAAGTGCATAATCTCCCTGGCTGTACAGGACTCAGATGGAAATCAACGTGCTTGTTTTTCCTGTATTACAGTTTTGTACACCAAGTGGCAAGCTGTTAGAGCTTATAAAGTAGCCGTACTGGAAGGTTAAAAGTAACCAGAGAATATGTTACTAAATCACTGAGAGCTTTTTGAAATGGTAGTTTATTTAAATAGAAATAATCAATGAAATCAGCAATTCTTAAACTTGTTTTGCTGCTATCCCAGTGCCTTTTTGAGGCAGGAGTCCTGCTTTTTCAAGCTTAACATTCAGAGCACAAGTGTAAAACATTGCAATTCTGCCAAGGGTTGTGGCCTTTTCTTGGGAATGGTGGGACTGGATCGAAGTGCTTTTTCACTGACTGATGGTACATTTTCCCATATGGCCTAGGTTATCTTTTAATTTCTGTTTTTTAAGCAAGTGATAGTGTTGAGGAATGATTGAGGGAAGCTTGAAAACCAGGCAGACTGGCTGACTAGAAACTTGGACTGGATCCTTAAGGTATTTCTTTGGTTTTCATGACTGGTGCCTGTTATTGACAGCAATGGTTAAATGGCCTTCACTTGACCTCCACCATTACTTTGAAGGTTGTTTTTGACCGCTTTCTGATATAAGAGCAACTTCTTGAGCAAGTTTACATGATTTACACTGTGCTACAAATCCCTCCTTGTTTCTTTTCTTTAAGCCTCTGACAAAAAGTTTGTGACCTCATGGGGTGCAAATAACTTGCAGACCTCATAAAGACAAGTTAAAGGCATGCTAATGTTTCTTAAATAGATTCAGATACCTCTTTTAAGTCTAAACATAGGAACCCTGGGTATCTAATGAAGTACATGACTTTTATGCCAGACAGTTGTTTATATAATGCAGTATAAAATTTTTATAAGTTCTCTGGGCACTATTTCAGCAAAGTAGGTTAGTGCATGCCAAAATCCAGCTATTCAAGTAGTACCTATACTTCAGCACAGGGTTCTGTGTTCCAGGGATTTCTCAGTCAAGAGGTAAGGAATTTTGAACAGGTTTGGGTTTGCGTGTGGTGTTTTAACTGAAAAGAAGCTTTGTGAGTAGAGATTTAGCTGTGCTATGTGATTTTTATATATAATTTTTTGTTTGTTTGTTTATTCTTGATGCCTTTGAAAGTAAGGTTTGTTTGGGGTAATTTTATTTTGTGTGTGGTTATTATCTTAAGGTTATCTGAACACTGACAGTCTTAAGTCTTAGTTAATAATTGGTGTTTTGTCATTGACCAAGCTTTTTCCTGAGCAGGAAAGAAAGTTGGAAAGAAAACCACTTGTTCTCTCAAGTGATAGAAGCCATTTGGACTTGTCCATTTAGTTACTTCAGTGTGGACAGGGCAAGTATGTTGGGTGACCCTGCAGTGGGGTTCCTCCATGGATTGCTTGACACTAGGAAACATTATGTACCACCTGAAGTCTGCTGAAGCATGTTTGTTTCCCTCTACTCTGGGCTTTTGATGGTGATGAAAAACAGCATGTAACAAGAGGTTTTCTTTCTGTCTTTGTATCAAAGGATGCCGGTGTTTTTCAGAGCTGTGAATTTGCACAAAGCTTCTTTGTCTCTGCAGAACTGTTTCTGAAGCACAACATTAACCCAGAGAAAAGTGGGCATCCTGGGGTTTCCCTAGATAACTTCTGAAGAGGTGAACTCCAGAGGACTTTGCTTGTTAAGTGTTATTGTCTGGCAGGGGTGAGACAAGCCTGGCAAGCCTGGAAAAGAAACTCTGGAAAGGAAGAACTGTCCCAGCCTGGGGTATACCAGTAGATGTTTTGCAGTCAAATGGTTTCTTTGAATATTTATCTGGAGTAGTTTCACAGGGGCACTGAAGCTGTTCACAAACTTTTAACATCTGTGGCATTAGTCCTTATCCCATTTACTGGATGGTGGCAATATCAGGCCTGGTAGAGCTGTGCTATGCTCTGAATGCCTGTATCACATAGCTGCTTCAATAGCATGAAGTTTTTCTTGTTTGCTGCATGTGTGTAGCCATTGCCTTTGCACTATTTTTTCCTGACATGTTAATACCTTATTGTGCAAACAAACTGTAAGAGGGAAAGTTGTACTTAGGTGTCAGAAGGCTTGATGGAAACTGTCTTAGGGAGACGCATGCTGCAGGAGTGACAGCTTTCTGGAGAAGTGTGGTAACGTAGCTCCTAATGGTGTTATCCTGGCCGTGACACGTGCTGTGAGGCACTGGATCTGGCATCCTTCAGTAAAGCAACCATTCACAAGGTACGTGGCTATGTTCATCCATATCTTAGTCAGCCAAGGATGAAGGCTGTTAACAGCTGTTTTATTAACTTCTCCACATTTAAATCCAGTTGCCTTTAACTCTCAGTGAATTGGCTAAGATCTCTTGCACAGATGTGTCTCCTGCACGTGTCTCTTCCAGGTGCCAAGACTCTTGAAGTGTTATGTGAATTTTGGCAAGAAAAGTCATAGGCCTTTCTCTTTGCATATATGTAACGTGTCCGGTGTGATTTCTGTATTGTCCAGATTCTTAACTAGGGAATTCTTTGTTAAATAATCCTTAACAAAGATTAATGTCTGCAGCTGTATTTGGAGTATTTCAGATTGAATTCTCATGTGTATATGAAAGCACTCTTTCTACAAGATAGGAGAGAATCTTGTCTATAACCTGCTTGTTTGGAATTTGTCACTGAAACAATGTGATAAAATAGGAAGTAAATCACTGTTAGAAGAATGCTAAACGGGATCTAAATGAGATCTGGATCAAGAACTTTCTGAGCTAAAATATTGGGTGTTCACTTTGTCTTGGGGAAAAGGTTCTTTTAAAGACCTTAGGAAAAACCTGCTTTTTAATAAGAAATTTAAATGGTGAATGTTTGTGGGAAGCCACAGTGTGACACCCCAAATACATCGCAGAGTGCTCTAGTAACAGGTGAAGAGCTTTTAAGTGCTGTCTCTGTTTTAGCAATACTGAACTTTATAGGTGTATGGTGAAAAGCCATCAGAGGATAAAATGAATAATATCTGCCATGAGTAATTTTTCATTTTGCGTCATCAAACAGGGCACTAATTAAATACATTCTAAAAAAAGTCATGATTCTTTGATTCTCATGGTGGCTTCTTGTTTCTTGTAACACCAAAGATGTACTTGAGTTGATTACAGCAGAGCAAGAACAACTACAATAATGCTAATCACATCTTATTGCTTTTAAACCCACTCATACTCATGTGGCAGAAATCCTGCATTTACTCTATCTGCTTCCCAAAGATTTAATTCACATAACAACTTGTAATATGTTTACCCAGTGAAGTATGACAAGTTGAAATATACAATTCCAAAATACCCCCCCCCAATCTCCTCTGGTTATTCTGTGCCTGTTTACTGATTCACTATTACAGAATTCAGTAGGAAAGAAATTGTATCAAACAGATGTCTTGCAAAATGTCAGTGAACTGAGGAGAGAAGTGGGTTCACTATAGGTTGTGTAAAAAATAATCACATCTGTAGTCTGTGGGATTAGAAAGTTGTAGGTCCAAGACTTTCTGGTATTGTGAGATGAAAAAAATTATGTATGAAAAAAAGTGAAAAAACCCAATTGTTTTGTATTAAACATAAACAGAGACTACTCTTAACTTTATGCCTACTTTTTACTGCAGGAAAACTTGGCTTTAAACAGTTAAAACAGTTTTTAAATACAGTAAAAGATGGAAATTTTGAAAAGGGGACAAGGGTGGGTTAACCATTTTGAACTCTATTGAATCCTTTGATTGGAGGTTACTGAGATATCTGAAGTTAGCAGTAGTGTCTCCAAGATGAGCAGGATGGTTTTAAAGGGATTAACTTAGGTGTCAAGAGCTAATACTGAAGATTGATTCTGTGCTGCATTTATGCATTTGTTGACGTATTAATTCTGACAACTCTTAAACAAAACCACTAACCAACTAGAAGGCTTTCTATCCATATTTAAATTCTCAAAGACTTTGTAAAGTGACTTTTTAAGTGAGTGGCTACAGAACATAGAAAGGGAAAAATGGTGTGCTAACGGCAGAGTCAAATTAAAAAAGAAATTCAAACTAAGACATCATTATTAAGTTGTCCAAACATAGGCCTGACTGCACGCAGCCAAGTTTTAAATTCCTCAAGTTAAAAAATGTTTATGGTGAGAGTGCTAATGTACAATAAACTCAACACCTCTTCTCTTGTTGAGTGATAAGATAGTAAAGCCAATGCTATAGGGCTTTCTTTGAAATACAGCTGAATTGGCCAAAAATTATTTCCCTGCCTCTCCTGCAGGATAGGACGGCACAGATCCTGCCCTCTTACATTTTTTCAAACGGTGCTATTTTAATTTCAGCATGCATGCTGATATTCAGCTGGTTACAAGTGTCTAATTATTGTGATTATATGCATGCAGACTTCATCACTTTTTCAGATGGAGCTGGCAGTGCAAGAGAAGCTTGGCATTTTATCTGCTGTATAATTTGCTTGTTTTTATGCTTAGTGTAACAGCTTGCTGAATGAGTGCCGGAGTGAGACGTAGATAAACAACAAGGGGAGGTTGGGCACTCAGGCATGCGGGTCCCAAGTGGTCATTGCACATATCCAGAAAGACCTACCAAACAGGCGTTGGGAAGATTGAAAAAGTGAGAGCAGATACAGAAATAACATCTGCTGCTTGCTCACGTACACCCGTTGGCACCTGTGTCTTCAGTATTTCCCCTGGAGAGATAATTTCTCTGCCGGTGAATGACATCTGTCACTTGAGGAGGGTTCTGCGGTGGCTAGGTGTGCACTCAACTGCCAGTGCTTCCTTGAGTGGACAGCGGTTCCTGGCAGCAGCACCCCAGGGTGTGCAGGGAGGACATTCAGAGCTGCAGGTCACATGCCCCCTTGTTTGTGGGGTGGGGGCTGCCAGGGACCGCGATGTTACCCTCTGAGGACCCGGTCACTAGCCTGCTGCCAGAGCTACTGCAAGCTGGTTTGTGAGAGCTGGTCATCACCAGCTCTCTGAAAATCTAAGATGGCTTCAGTCAAAAAGAAATGCATGAATAGAGTCTATCTCACCTCACTGGGGCAGAGTGGGAGGCAGAAGCACCCCAAGAGTAACCTGGTGTCAGGACACAATGGTGGCTCCTCGCTTGCTCTGTCATTGCAGTGGAGGAGGGGGCTGCCCAGGTGCCTGTCTGGGCCCAACTGAGCAAAGGGCAGGAGCCTCAGCAGCCCTTGCTGTCTCTCTTCTTCTGTGGCCAGCAGTTAGCTAGGCAGCAGCCTCTGTGCCTCTGCAGCCTCGCCACCTGTCACGGCATCTCTGCTAGGCTAAAGCTTTGCATTTACTTCCTGGATGTGGTTTACAGTTTACCTGGAGTAATTTATTGGAGGCCACTGCCATGTTAACAGCTTCCTTCTCCCAAAGACATGAGATGGCAGGTGAGCACCAGATGTCAAATGAGCTGGTTTGGATTCCTAGCCCCACAGATAGCTTGGAACCTGTCAGCATTGATAAAGAGGGCTGTGCTAAAAGCAACTCTGACCACGTGTTAATCCCATCCAGTGCCTCAAATAGGTGTGAAGGCTCTCCATGGCCATGCTTGCTGCTACCACCCTTGCTTTTGCTTCAGGGAGCCTCACTGCTGCTACTCCACTGACTGGACTCCTTGTCCACCTTCCCCCTGCTTTGTATACACTGAGGCCACAGGGTGATGCAGTCAGATCTGGGTTATCGCAAAATCTGCCCGAGTTGTTTGCAGCCTGAATCATGATAGGGAAGAATTCTATTTGGATCAACTTACTCCTTGAGAAGCTGGCTTACCTGCCTGGCGTGTGGTCTGTGGCAGGCCAGGAGGCAACTTCCATGATCTGTGCTAAATGCTTTTATACGCTGCTGGGGTGTTTCTGTACTGGACCATACTCTAAAACAGCCACCTAGGGGCTGTTACAATCAAGTGATGGCAGAAGATGTTACGAAAATGGTACATTTTGGCAGCTCTTTTGGGCATGTCCCATGGCAAAGAAGATGGAGCTGTGCTAGGAGCATTCTTTCTCTCACCAAAGAATAGTAAAGTCCTGTGCAGCAAAACCTCCTGAATTCTGCTTGTTCGCTTGATCTTTTTCTAGAGATTGAGTTGAAAAGTTTGAGATGTTTCTGGCTGTTCTCAAAGCACTGACTTAGCTTTATTTCTGTTCTGATTTTGTAGCTTTAAGCCTGAACTTCGGTAGCGTATGCATGTTTTTTCCTGCAAGTATGAGGTCCATGCTTAGGTTGTTTTGGAGAATAAAATGGGCTCTGATATTCACATCAGGATGTGGGATTTACAAAAAACACTAGATATTAGGAGACTTGGCAGTAAAATGGCGAAAGGTGGGTTAACTTCACGATTTTGCCTGAAGTGAGCTCATGGAAATTCTCCTTTAGCTCTGAAAGGTCACTAGGTTGCAGTAGGAACTATTGGCTTGCGATAATAGTGCGGTTCAGTCATACTCTGTGCTTTTGGAAATTCTAGCATTGCAACAGGAAATTAATGTTTTCTTATCTGAAACATGAAAATATCGGGTGTTGGTTTTCAAAGTATTCTTAAAATGAAATTCTGTTTTGGGGGAGGGAGCATTGAAATGTTGAATTTCAATTATGGTATGAAACATATATATATATATTTTTTTAGATGAATAGTTGAAGATACTAAAGAACTAAGGCACTTGTCTACTCTTGTGACTAAAAGGCAGAGGGCAAAACAGCTGACATAGAAATGTCCATGTAATTTTAGTTTAAAATGGCTATATGTTTCTACATGTTTGCATGAAATGCTGAGCTCAACAAAGCGTTTGTGGGGTGTGTGGGGTTTGGTTGTGTTGTTTTGTTTTCCGTTTTTTGATAAAGTATTAATCTGAACTATTTTTAACAGTCGGTCTCTTTCGCTCTCCTGCCCCCTCCTCCTTTTTTTTTTCTCTGCCATATGCTGCATGTCTTTTTGCAAGTTCACTGGGGATAGATGATATCTAAATATAATTTTTCTCAATCTTAGCACAATGTGGCTCTGATCCTGACTGGGACTTGAATGTTCTTCAGGATAAAAATGTTAAAGAATGTGATACTATTCATGAAATGGACCCTTTATGAGTACGGCAGGTGCTTTGAGCCTTCAGCAGAATCAGCATTTCTCCAAAATGTCCTGATGCTTCAGCTGAATAAGGTATTGGACAAAACCATTAGATATTAAGTAATATGACTATAAAACAAGTGCTTCTGCTTTTTAATCAGGTTTCACATATATGGTATATTTTCATGTTCTGCTAGGAGTTGTACAACCTCTGAATAAGAATTTTAAGACCGACACATCCGTGTTGGGACTGCATTTAAAAATCTGAAACTGAAATAAAGAAAACTTAAAGAAATACAATAAACACATCCAAATTGCCATTTAAACTTCCTTCCATACTATAATAAAAGTAGATCCTCCCTCTATGTATGGTCTCTTAGTATCTCTGCCATGTTTTAACCACGGGCACATTGAAGGATCTGTGTCTGCGGGAAGTATTTGGTTTAATGGAGACTGCTCCATGTGTTTCTTCTGTACTGTGTTTTGATCTTGAGCAGGACCTGTGGCTGCTGAAAGCAGGCGAGCAGGAGTAATAAACTGAGGCAGCAGCTGGAACTTCTGTGTGGAATCAGAAAAACTACACTTCCTGGGTCATTAAGAGTAAATGACATTTGACTGAGCTCTGTTCTGTCCTGGTCTGAAAAAACCCCAAGATTTTTCAATATAATCT
Source organism: Megaceryle torquata (assembly GCA_024611175.1). NCBI lineage: Eukaryota > Metazoa > Chordata > Aves > Coraciiformes > Cerylidae > Megaceryle > Megaceryle torquata. The sequence goes on along the minus strand of JANIJG010009590.1, from coordinate 10,237 downwards.
GTTGTTCTGTTAATTTGCATTACAATGGGGTTTAGAAATCCAAAAGCAATTATCCACAGTATTCGGTGTAAGGGACTAACTTGGATACCAGAAGCTGTGCAGTACAGAAGGGAGGAGTCCATGGCAGCAAATAGTGGCTTCGTAGTCCTGTAGCTGGGCTGCTTCCTGAGCTAGTTTGGGTTTTTCTGTATGCTCTGGTTCATGCCATCTAGACATAACTACATACTGCCCAAGGCACCGTCCCTTTCAAAAGCTTTAAAATAGGCAAAGGAAGGAAAGATTATGAGAAGATGATATTCTGAAGTAAGGGGACTTGGTCCTGGACAAACTAAGGTCTTGTACATTTCCATCAGGCTCTGAGCTGTTAGACAATACAGCCCTTTTGTCGTGTGTTCCTGAATCATTCAGTAGATGAAGGACAAATAAAGATGAAGAATAAATAAAGTAATGCAGAAAACTCTAGGCCTCTTGACAGAGTGGTGTGGACAGTAGTTTGGGCAATGGCAAGCTTTGCCCTCTTGGTTTTTGGGGTGTGCTGCAAATCATAGACTATGGAAAGGAGAGTTTTCTCTGAGATCCAAATGAAGATAAAAATGGTTTAAAGTCTAGACTATTAGTTTATATATTTTCTAATTATTGCAGCAGGATGGAGGAAGGTGCAATGTACATCTTATGGCTAAGCTTGTAGTATTTCTTTGTATGCAGAAAGACTTCTATCTGGCAATAGCGTGCTGTTTGAGAATGCACAGTAACCTTTCTTCAGCGGGACTAATAAGAAATAGAAATCTACTCGTGCTCATTAGAGAAACATGGTTTCCTTTTCTTTACCATCTTGTCTTTTTAACTTTCTTTGTTACTGAATGGGAACGTGAACTATTTTGGATTTGTAGGTATTAATTTCATTATGTTACAGTTTCATGGCAGCAGTTCTTTTTTGCAACAGATATGTAGAAGCGTAGTGGGATTTTGTTTTAAGTATTAGTAATGAATAAATAAATAAAAATGATTCATTTATTTTTAAAGTACTGATTATTTCAATGTAGAGTTCTTGGCTTAGTATTTATATAAAGTAAACAGTAACTTTCAGTTTAAGAATGTTATTGTTCATGTTACTGCAACTTACTGAAAGGAATAAGATCAGATTTACTGACTCATTTTAAGGATAATTTGATTATTTTTCTTTCTGGTTGTGTTTTTTTGGTTGATGAGGGGTTTTTTTTGTTTGTTTTGTTTTTTGGTTTTTTTTCCCCTAAGTTGAGCAACTGTTGCTGGGTTTTGTGTCGTTGATTATCTTCTATTACTTCTCACATCACACTTGGCAGCTGATTCGGTGTCCCTTACATAACATGCTGTTCTGGATCCGTTGCTTGTGGGTGGGTGTTTTTAGCTAGCCATTTTTTCATGGCTCGTATTAAATGTTTTTCCCATCATTAATGTCCCTTTCTTCATTTTCCCAGTGAGGTGTTAGTGGGAACACTGTTGTATAACTGAATTGGGATATAGAAGTTGGCTTTTTATATGTGTCTGGTAAGAGCTCTGTAAATTTAGGAGGCAGTCTGTAAGAACTGACTGCACTGCTGGACCTACCTGCATCGAGCTGTTTATTAGCTACACCTACAGATATGTAGAGTCCCAGGTGTCTGGTAGGATTGCAGAAGAATTTAACAACCTAAATTCCACGGGACTTCCTCTGGCTAGTCATAAGAAACACAGCCAGATAGCAATAGGAAAAGCCAGTCAGTGGGGAGTAAGAACTCTGGGCATGTAAGTAGAACTTGGTGTCTGGGTTTTGTCTTGCAAGAAAATCCAAAATTTGTAGTGTCATTATTTAAATGCACTTTTGATAATTCTTATAAAACCTCACTTCTTGTCACTGAAGTCTGTGATTGTTGCATTCCAGCTGGGTAATGTATTAACTGGACCCTTTTTGCTTGGCCACTTTGAGGAGATGATGTGCTGTATTGTGATGCCCCGAACCCAGTCCCTGAACTTGTTTCTGCAGAGATTCTCAGTGCCTTCAAGACTCTCTCAGAGCGAGGAGGCATAATATAGTTTAAAACAAATCAACTCTCCCTCCCTTCCCCAAAAGTGGAGCTCTTCTGGTATTGTCACAGTGTAGGAATATTGAACTGAAAAGTTAGTGCAACTGCAGTCTTGAAAGTCTTCTGGCAAGCTTTACTCTAAGACTACCTATTTGAATAAGCTTTTGTAGAAGAGGGAAGAGGCACTCGTATCAAAATCTGTTAAAACATTGATGAATGAAAGAAACCCTTGCAAGAGAGGACTGGTTCATGGAGTTCCTGCTGTTACAGGCACCCCACATCATATAGTAGTGCTTGTGTATTAACCAAGCTCTATCTTCAGGGTTCTCGCCTCTGCTGCACCCACTGATGTCTTGCTTTTCTGGTGGTGTGGAACCTTCACATTTCTCACCTAGATGTTGTCACAACTTTAGCCATACTTGTTTCTTGTGCCAGTTAAAATGATTGTAAATAAATAGTTCTTGTCTTTTTCAAGATTTACTGAATCAATAAGAGGGACACTTGCAGTCGTCTCAGAATGCCAATACACCGAGCTCTTTCTGGTGTTCTGTCACAAGTAGTTTCTGCCCTCAACCATTTACTGGTAAGGGCTTTAGACTTAATGCTGATGATTTTTGTCTCAGTGTCCTAGGTGAAATGTTGACATGCATAGTAGTCTGGTTGTTGTATAAGCCTGTTTTTGTCCCTTATAGCAAGTTTCCTACCCACTTTAAAGTTCTTAATTTCCCCCTCCAGTCCTAAGAAACACTGGTGTATGCTGTAGGGTACTCAGCTGTGTTAGAGCTGATGTATTTCCCTCCTCTAGAAAATGAGCTACTACGTTGAGGAAGAATGTCATGTTGGTCTGATGTGATTTTTCTTTTTGGTGCTGGCAAACTTATGTTGTGTTTTAGTCTGTTTGCCTTTAGATTCTTTCTTTAATTATGACTCCCTTTACAATGTGTTCCAAGGCCATATATTTTCTGCTGAGGTGATTTTTATGAGCAGTAGTTTGTTTGCCACTTGTTTTTGTTCTGCCCTTTTTTTAAATCTAGTTATTGCATTTGTTGAATGTTGACAGATCATGTACCCCTCTCTGCTTCGTAGTTTTATTGAGGTCCTTGCATTTAGCCCTGCAATTTCATTTGCTAGTTCTTTAAGAATCCACAGATGGCAATTTTGGAGGTTTTTCTAGCTTTGAGTGGATTAAGTTCTTTGAGTTTTGCTGCTGTTTTCGTGCCTGCTGCCTCATAGGCATCTTGAGTTTCCCAGGCTGTAAACTAAGAAAGTTTATTTCCATTAACTCTTATTTTGAGACTGTTGAAAGTCACCTGTATGGCGTGTTGATGTCGGATGCTCTGCACCAGTGTGGAACAGTTAAGTGAAATTTTCATTTCCTCGTTTGAATGTATGGATGGCAATACCATTGAAAAGTCCAAAACTGTGTCCTGATTTCCTTTTTTCACCCCAGTGGAATATTTCTTCTGCTCCTGTTTACACCACTCTGTGTGCTTGCTCATACTGAGTGGGAGTGGCAGTAATTTCTCTTCCCAGTGCTTGCCCCACCATTCAGTGGTATTGCCATCCTACAGGCAATCCTTCCCGGCACCTCATCCTTTTGCCCAGGAGGGGGGCTGTGCTTGTGCTGCTCTTGTGCTGAACTCTGTCAATTAAAAAAGAAGAAATTTCTCAAGGATTTTGCAAGGACAAAACAAACAGAAACACACGGCTGGGTAATGAAATGTGAGATTTCCAAACAGTTAATAGAACCCAAAAGATGCTCTCTGAGTGTGTGTAGTAAAGCTGGGAGTGGGTTAGATGTGAATGGTGGAAAGAGCCAGACTCACTCACTTTGGTAAGCTTAAATGGTCTATGTAGTTTCCAGTCCATGCCATGTAAAAGTCCATTCAGATTCATAAACAGCATTTCCCCAGCTAGTGTGGTGAGTGAAACCAGCTCGTCTCTGGGTTTCCTGTGGAACCGCAGAACAGGCAAGAACAGATAAGGAAATAAAACCTCCACAAAATACTGTATTTGAGGAAAGGTTATGACTTTGCGTGGTGGATCTTTTACTGACGATTTGTCTTAAAATAAAAACATTTTAAAAAACTGAAGCTCGGCAGATGGCCACGTAATCTGTTGTTGAGACTGTAAAGATGAAGGCTGAGGGGACTCCTGGAAAAACTTGACACACCCTGACAGAGCAGCAGTACAGTGTGTTTCTTCTTTCCTTCAGTCCATCCTTACCTTCCTGTGCCCTCCCCAAACCCTAAAGCAGATAATAAACCTGTTAAATTCAGGCTGGTGTTTGCAGAGGGAGGCTGGAGAGCTTCAAGCAAGTATGATTTTGAAGCTGATAAACTCTAGCAGTGGTGTTTCCCTCTTCCTTTTGCCCCCTGAATTCCTCTAGGGGCTGGGACTGAATCTTTACAATTTTAGAATTTAAGATTCAAAAATGTTGAGTTTTAGAATCAGCAGAAGTGAGGAAGCAAAGGGCTGTCTGGAATGGAAGGAGAATTTATGTAGTGGGGATGATGCTATTGCTTGAACAACTGCCTGCCCCATGACCCTTCTATTCGGATTGCTGCTCAAGAGGCTTGTTTGACTCTGATGTTTTTTGTCATTGCCAAACCAACTTCTTTTAGCCTTTCAGGGAGAAGAAAAGGAAAGTCTTGCTCACATTTTGAGGAGTATTTGAAACCTACCGTTGCCTCAAGCTTTAGCTTCCTGTGCTGTGTGGTAGAGTGTCTGATGATGAAAGCTTTCTATTTTTGTCTGGTGAATGTAGCTCATGTTTCATGGGCCAGATTGTTGATTTTTGTGTGTTCCTTTTCAGTGCTGCCTTATTTTGGGGAAGGGGGAAGGAGGGAATAGCAACTTCACTGAGATACTAAATTTAGCATGGTTAGAAAAAGTGAGGATGGATATCCAGGGTCTTTCCCAGTTTTTAGACTCATGGCACCTGAACAGGCTGATACATGACCAAGCACGTCAAGTGGCAAAGATGGTGGCTGCGTACCAGAAATACCGTTGCCCTTCACCCCTGTGAATATCACAAGTGGCAAATCTGTGCACCCTATGACACGTAAAGACAAGCCTTCTCTGTCATTTGAAATATACCCTGCAGGGATAGCTCTTGTTGGTGTGTTCCTATCTAGACAAGCCTAGAATGCACATTTTCAAAAGTTATGATTGGTTCTAAATGTGTTTTAATTCTGTGTGCCTAGTATGCTAAAGAGCATGATAGAATGATTTACATAAAAATATTCTCAGATATGAGGGACAGCAGACTTGTGGGGTTTTTTTTCTAGCTATGCAAAGTACAAAGATGATGTTAAATAGGAAGGGAGCGTGTCTCTAAGACCTACAGCCTAGCTGTGCAATTAATACTTTTTGTCATTCTAGTTGTGCATATTGGGTCGTTCTCCCACCTCACTTCGCTCTCAGATGCTGCTATTTCCATATTCATTTTTAGGATGATGGATACCTTAATTAAAAACATGCCTGGACACGTACTACAGAATGAAATACTATGTCTGTTCATGGTATGTTCCTGCTGTAGGAATTCTTCTGCAAGGACAGAAGCCTGCGTACTTGTGTGTCCGGTCTGAAGTGCTCCAGAGCAGATGCCACCCTTGTTTTACAGGAGGCTGTAGTCCAGGATGCAGTTCTGTCTTCAAACCCCAGCCAAGAAGTTCTATGTCTCAGTGTTCCCTCTCTCTCTTCCTCAGCTGTTCGCTGCTATCCCTTTCCAAGCCTCCAGTGTAACTCCTCAGCAAGTGTAATCCGCGGGAGAAAATAACTGCCTAGGCTGCTCTGGCAGAACTCACGCTAGGTGCATGCTGCTGGATATCAATCACCTCCTTCTGAACACTGGCATGCCCAGACAGCATTCCACACTGCAGATGGCTAAGATCCCCTGCAAAATCATGCTGTTTCATGACAACATAATTAGTGTTGTTGACATTTACAGTAGGTGCTGCTTTTTGTGATGGTGCACTCAAACTTCAGCTCCAGAGTCAGAGTGACTAAGATGTTCTGTACCGTGCTGCCCTCTTCGTTATGAATTGGCTAGCACCGATAGCATATTTACAGTAGGTCCTACTTTTTGTGATGACATTATCCAAACTGCTGTCTTGTGGAGCCAGGTGTCAAGTTCTTTTTTTAAAAAATCACCTTGGCACTGCTGACAGAAGACAGCAGCTTCCAGGTAAATCTGCTGGCGTGTGTAAGGAGAGTTCAGCTTGCGTGTACTTTCAGCAGCAGCAGCTCCTTGTCAGGCCCTGCATGTGTGGTACAGAAAGAAGAGCTCAACTGCTGGGGCAGTCTTTCCTGCTGGGAGAGGTGGTGTCCTGTAGAAAAAACTGTGTCTCATGTGAAATCATCTGGGAAGCCTTTATTCAGCTTCTGAAGTGAACCTTATTTTCTAGAAAGCAAGAGCTGCACTAAAGCACATGCATTTATCGGAGGTTTCCTTGCTTTGAGTGAGAAGATCCACCATGGTTTTTTGGTACATTTTTTATGACAAACTCCCAAACTCAGAAGGTGAGAATAGAGTACAGAGGATGAACAGTGAAACTTCTTGTACGAGAGCTAACTTGATGTTTGTTTTGTGATACTGTTACCCCAAAAGTGGGACCACTTACCCAGTGTGCAGCAGGCCAGTATACACCCAGAGCAGAGGTATTGTATTTAATCCCTGTGTGCGCTAGGTGGTAATTCCCCAAAGCCAGCACACCACACAAAGGAGCCACAAAGTATTTGTCATGCTCCATGATTAGTAAGAACACACCTAAATTTACACTCACTGGTCAGTAATTACCGTCCCATCCGCTACTGGTTAGATTTAAATTAGTCTCACTTCCTATGCAAATTAGCACATCTGCTTCTTACTGGTGTGCTTGTGGGGCAAGTCATTGGTCTTGAATTGGGTTGGTGGTTGCATTCTTCCCCTGCCACCTTTAACTTTCTCCCAGTTTCTGCAAACTGTTGCTGACTTTGTGCTTCTCCTGGCAACTACCCAGCTCCCAGTGACTTTGGGGCAGGATGTGTCTTTTTATCAGTTTTTTGCACTCCTCAAAGGCCTAGTCTCCAGGTTTTCACTGATGAAGCAAGTACTTCCTTATCTCTTAGCTCCTTCCTCTGACCACCAGATCATGTTTCTCAAGGCTGTGGTAACTCTCTTACTTCATTGTTTTGCTAATTGGAAAACTTCATTGCGTGCTTTATAACAAGAAGTTTGCTTGCTTTGAGTGAGAAGATCCACAGTGATTTTTTTTCTTTGAACTTTTTCTATGACATCTTCTGAAACTAGGAAGATGAAAATAGAGTACAGAGGATGAACAGTGAAGCTTTGTACAAGACCTAACTTCATATTTGTTGTGCAGTGCTTGTTTTTACCTGGTTACAAAAATGGGAAGATTCTTAAGTTCTGCTGTTTCATACTTGTAGAATAAAGGGCATCTTACACGGTATCCTTTTGATCCTGCTTGCTATAATTCAAAGTACCGTATCCAGAAGACATATAAAAGTACATTTTAATCCAAATGACAGTGACAAAAAGAAGTATATGTTGGAGTATACTCGAAGTGAGTCTCTGCTTTGTTCTCCAAGTGCTTTGAGACAGAACAGGCTGGTGCTGTTATAGGAGACCTTTGTACACTGATTCCCTGCCTCCCTCTCCCCAGCAGTTTAGGAAGCTCACGTAGCCTGGTGTGATACACGCCTGAACTGGTGTCTTGCTAAGTGAAGCAGATTATGTTGAAGTCACTGATGGAAGCCAGAGAGGGAGCATCAAGGGTGCACTGTGGCCTGTGTAGAGGATACAAATCAGGAGGCCCCTGTGCCTTGCTCTGGAGGGACCATGCTTGAGTGCAAGTGACTGACTGTGGGCACAGGCAGTTTGTGAGTAATTGTCTCTGTGAAAGGAATTGCAGAAAGCTGATGAGATGTCTGGCTAAACAATTACTGAATGTGGTTAGGCTATTGCAGGTGGATCATTCACAAAACTAAGCAGTTTTTTTCACAGAGTGGGTTATGTCTGCCCTGCTTCTTTGCTGTCAGACGGAGTGGTTTAGTAGTGTGTTGCATGCTGGTTTTGTTCAGTTTTGTACCTGCAGCTATTACTTTTCTGAATGTGCATGGGTATTTTTTCAGCATTTCTGGAAGTAAATGTTTTTCCTCTTCAGTGAAATATTTCCACAATATAAACCAACCAAACAAAAAAAACAAACTCGTTGGTGAGCTAGGTTCCCACTGGCTACAGGACTGCTGGAGGATGACCAGTGGGGCTTGCTGACTGAAGATATGAATTGGAAAGTGGTAGTGTGTAAGTCTAGAAATGGGAAAAGCTGGTACTTGGCTACGTGCAGCTAGAACTGCTTTGTGAGCAGAGTCTGAGCATCATCGAACATCTGGTGACACGTTTCTATTTGGAAGGTTGTTTTGGTTTACAGTCCACAGTTATGCTGCGTGAGTTAGAAGAGCAAACTTTAATTTTTCTTGGTAGGTGGCTCTTTTTCAGTGTTGCTCAGGATAGTTGGTGCTCTTGCCTTTTTCTTGTTTTCCTTCCCTCTTATAAAATGTGGTGTGGTTATTTCTCTAAAGTCTGTTTTGTGTTTTCTTCTTGTTCTTGTTGCTTAGGACCATAGGGAAAGATGTCAATGTCCTCCACCTGGATGCTGTCTCATTAGCTTCGGAGCAATGAAGGGAAATGCTGGTATCCATAGTGGTATCTATAAACTCAGTCAGCAAGGTCCAGTGCCGCCTAAGTGTGACATTCTCATTGTTAAAAGGGATTTCTCAGAGTGGGGAAGAACTCTGTCGATATCAGGTTTAAAGAATCATAGAATTGGTTTAGTTGGAAGAGACCTTTAAGATCCTCAAGTCCAACTATTAACCCAGCACTGCCAGGTCACCACTAATCCATGTCCCTCAGCACCACATCTGAACAGCTTTTAAATCCTTCCAGGGATGGGACCTCCATCACTTCCCTGGGCAGCCTGTTCTAGGCATTGACAACTATTTTGGGGACAAAATTTTTCCTAATATCCAACCTAAACCTCCCCTGGCACAACCTGAGGCCTTTTCCTCTTGTCCTATCACTTGTTACTTGGGAGAACAGACAGACCCCAACCTCACTGCAATCTCCTTTCCGGGAGTTGTAGCGAGTGAGGTCTCCCCTGGGCTCCTTTTCTCCAGGCTAAACAGCCACAGTTCCTTCATCTGCTCCTCATAAGACTTGTTCTCTGGACCCTTCACCAGCTTTGTTGACCTTCTTTGGACACACTCCAGCCCCTCAATGTCCCTCTTGTAGTGAGGCACCCAAAACTGAACACAGTACTTGAGGTGCAGCCTCACGCGTGACGAGTACAGGGGCACAATCACTTCCCTGCCCTGCTAGCCATGCTATTTCTGATACAGGCCAGGATGCCACTGGCCTTCTTGGCCACCTGGGCACACTGGGCTCATATTCAGCTGTCTGTCAACCAAAACCCCTGTGTCCTTTTCCACTGGGCATCTTTCCAGCCTCTCTTCCCCAAGCAAAAAGAAATAAACAGGTCTGTGTAAAATCACAGAGAGTTTTTAGCAGTCAATACCTTTTATTTAATGGGTCCACCTTTTATGACAAATTAGAATTCTGGACAGAGAAATGACTATAGGAGTCAACTAAGAATTACTTCAAGTGGAAACACACACAATTGCTGATGAATTTTCAGTGTAACTTCATTAAAGAAAGCATCCTTTTTTTTTTTTCCATAAGAGGCAATAATGATGAACAGCAGTACTAATATTACTGGATAGAGTCTAAATAAAGGCAAAACCATGTCTAGCAGTAAATGATTGTTTTGGTTTTTAGTTTAGGGCTTGTTTGTTTTTTTGTAGTTTTTTGTTTGGTTGGTTTGGGTTTTTTAAGTAACATGTCTGAGCCTGTTTGGTATTGCAAATCTCCATTGCTGTTTAAAAGTTTTCCCCGTGTCACAGTTTAGAGTCAGGGCCTTAGACCTAACAGACATTCTCTGTTAACCCCCCTCCCTCCCCAAAGGGGAAGAGAAAAGGAATAAGGGAGAGAGACTTGTGGTTAGAAGAGGAAACTAGAACAGCTTTCATGAAAATAATAATAATAAAAATAAAATAGAATATGTACAAATATATACAAAACCAGTATCGAACCCAACCCCCTGATGGTAATTACATCACTGTCACCACTGATGCTG
>JANIJG010009587.1:0-10472 GCA_024611175.1 Megaceryle torquata | reverse complement strand
TAGTGAGTATCGTGATAGGACAAGAGGTTAACAGTTCTCAACTGAAAGAGGGTAGATTTAGACTAGATATAAGGAAGAAGTCCTTCACTCTGAGAGTGGTGAGGCACTGGAACAGGTTGTCTAAGGAAGGTGTAGGTGCCCCATCCCTGGAAGTGTTCAAGACAGGGTGGATGGGACTTTAAGCAACCTGGTCTAGTGGGAGGTGCCCCTGCCCATGCCAGAAGGGTTGGAATTGGATGATCTTTAAGGTCCCTTCCAACCCAAACCATTCTGTGATTCTGATTCTATGACCGTGTCCTGGATACACATTATTTGAGAATGGGACCAGAGAGATCTCTACAGATAATTCTCAGAGATCCCAACAGGCAGAGAAAACATCAGCTGTCCACAACTTGGGCAGGCTGTACAGCTTCACACCAGCCTCTTACAAGGGTGTCAATATATGCTGAAAAGCTTTGATTAAGTGCAATGACACAGAAGCAACAGTGAAGGCTGGCCTACCAAATTAGTGAAGCAACCTCCAGGAAAACTGAGAACTTCCCCCAGCACAGAAACACCTCTGATCTGGTCAGCAGTGTTAGGGCAAGAGCACAGCACATCCCAGTAGCCCTGGGTTCCCAAAGCAAGCCCCTGTGGAGCAGCTACCCATGGGCAGGGCAGACCCAACCAGCAGCACACATACAGCTCAGAGGTAGGATCTTCACTTTGGTTCCAGAATGGTGCTTCAACAGAAGCTGACTGAATGGGCAAGGAACAGGGACACAGCACCACTAACCATGGTCAGTTCCCTTGAGAGAAGCTGCAGAGAGACCAGAAGTCTCCACTACACAGAAAGGTCTGCCCAGAACAGGTTAGGGCTGGGCTGTGACTGCAGAGAATCATGCAGAAACAGGCAAGGTTTGGGACATTTCATTTGGTGTTCATGCAGCTGAGGTTTAGTGCCATGGTCCTAACCTACGCCAACACCTCTTGTGCTCCAGTGGGCCAGGAACTGCAGCTACATGAAGCACCAGGTCCATGAACACATCCATTTGACAGGAGAACACTTTTGATGGGTTCATTTCTGGAGAGAGAAGGTCCCTGGTTTAGCTCACTCTACAGCCTCATACACAGGCACAAGGGAGGTGGGAGACATACAGAATTACACCTTCTGCCAGAAACTTGCACAGATAAATCTTGAACCACAACTCAGTTGTGCTGCTACTGCAGTCGACATTGTCTACACCAGTACAGAACATCCACATGTGGGGATTTTCCCAATTTAGCCACTGTTGCTAAGCCAGTGGAGTAAGCCCGTACCACGTACAGCAGAGAAGACTCTCTGCCTTGCTTGGGAACCTTAAGGTTAGAGAGCTACAAAATAAATTACTTTCCAGCAACAGTAACCTGAAAATGGCTTTGATAGTTTCTGGAGCTTAACTTTGTCCTCTTCAAATAACAAAGGATCAAATAAGGAGATGAAGCTAGGCTTTAGAGCACAACTATGGCAAAGTCATCATGAGTTCAGGCATTCATAGAAAACAGAAATATGTTCTGATGAAAACCCACTGCAAACAGAAAAGCTGAATAGCCATCATGGGTCACAAAGATTACAAATCTGATTATTTTAAATAGAAACACTGACAAGACCATCCTAGGCTATGGGGTCTCTCTTCTAAGAAAATGTCAACTAGAAGCACACTGTAATACACAAATATGCAGCTATCTCTAAACTGAGCTCATTAAAGTTGGTGTGACAGCACTGCTTTTATTCTGAGTCCAACTGTCACTTGCTTTTAACCACACTGCCACACAAGTGCACTGCAGGACCCTTCCAGGTGCATATGTCAGAGCAGACCCACAGGATTCACAGAACGGTAAATGAACGAACAAGTATCACACTTCAGATGGACACTGCTCCCTGAGAACACAAATGCTTTTGCTGCTTCAGAAACGGTTCCACCACCTTGTCTTCAGTCCCATGCCTCAGCTTACCGCCCCTCCTCCTCCCGCAGGAAGGGCCCGAAAGGGCGGGGGGCACGGCTAGGCCCTGGGGTCGCACCCGTGCCGGGGAGCCCTCTCTGTCCCCGATTCCGCCTGGGCGGCTCGCTGCCTGCCGCGCGGAGGGAGACACCGGCCAGACAGCCCACGGCGGGACAGGGTCCCGGCAGAGCAGCCGCTGTCAGGCAGGAACCAGCACCAGGGCCCCACGAGCCGAGCCCCGTTGTCCCGGTGCTCCTCCAGCCAAGCCGCCTCAGCCCTCACGGTGCCCTGCTCGCTGGCACCCCGGGTCCTTACCAAGCTACCCCGCAGGCACACCCCTCGAGACACGGGGCGAAGGGACGCCCGCCCTGCCCAGCACCCGAGAGAGACACGTCCGGATCCGGCTGCGGCTCCTGCGGACCGGGGCACCCCGCGCCCTCCCGCAGCCGAGCCAGGCGCTTCACGGCGGGAGGCGGCCGGGCGGGAGCAGCGGCGGGGGACCCGAGGAGGAGCCGGGGGAGCGGGGAGCCCTACCCGTCGGGTGAGTACTCGAGGTTGAAGACGGCGCCGTGCGTGCGGGTGCTGAGGTACACGGAGTCGGCGGGCTGGATAGAGCCGTACAGTCCGGTCATGGCGCCGAAGGTGTCCCGCGCCGGGTCCACGGCGGCGCTGCGGCCCAGGCAGCGCCCGCGCAGCCACCCGAACAGGCCGGCCCCCCTCGGCACCGCCCGCGGGGAGGCGGGCGGCAGTGCCGGCTCCATACCGGCGGGCAGGCCGGGCCCCGGGGCCGTCGGGCCGACACCGGTCCCCGCCCAGGGGCTCTCCCCCTTCTCCGCGCTCATGGCGCGAGCATCTCCGGGCCGCGCCTCCGCCTGCTGCCCAGCGCGTGCGCGCCCGCGGCCCCGCCCCCGCGTCACCGCCGGCCCCACCTTCACAGGCCAACTGGAGGCACTGGAGGCGCCGCGGTGGTCTACTGGCTCCGCCCTCGGGCCCCGCGCCAGGTGCCACGGCATCGCCCCGCTTACGGCCTCGGATGCCGAGGGGTGCAGGCCGAAGCTGGGCTATGGAACCGCCAGCACCTGTGGACCCGCCTGACAGACAGAACGTCCGGCCGCCGTGACGCGTGTTAGTGCTCACCGTGGGCTGGCCGGGTGCCAGCAGGCAGCCCCGGTAGAGCCACAGCATGACTCGGCGAGCTTATTACCTGCATGGGTGGTACCGAGTCCAAAGCTGCGGTGGCAGCAGCAGCACTGGAGTCAGTACGTACCTGAGGACTCTCACTGAGTTTATCAGGGCCTCTTGTAACAGGACAAGGGGTCATGTGTTTAAACTACAAGAGGGAGAGTTAGACTGAGGGTGGCGAGAGGCTGGCCGAGCTTGCCCAGACAGGTGGTCACTGCCCCATCCCTGGAACCATTGCAGGTGAGGTTGACCGGGGCTCTGAGCATCTGCCTCTGACCAGGCATCTGCTCTAGCTGCAGATGTCCCTGCTCCCTGGGACTTTAAAGGTCCCTTCCCCCCAAACCAGTCTGTCATTATATCATTCTGTGAATTCCAAATGCTGAGAAGAAGGGAGGCAAATCATCCCCCATGGCTAGAACCTGGCACTACAGTTTTAACCCTTTTACACAGAAATAAGCCACGATAGCTTCAGAATTAAGAGCTTGATCAATCTTTTAGACGTGTAGGTATCAGACAGCTGTATCAGGCATGCTCAACTTCCCCCTTTTCTTTCTCTCCACGGGGCATCCTGCCCATTGTGTAGAATTCCATGTTTGGGCGCAGGTCAATAAAATGAGCTATGCGATTAGACATTGCAAAAAATGCAGAAATCATGCCTATATCCCAGGCATCTTCACGGTCAAAGCCATGCCTCTCCAGCTTCTGGAAATGCTCTTCAGTGATGTTATCAGCTTGACAGATTGCAAGAGCAAACTCCAGCATTGCCAGGTCCCGATCACTCAGGTCAGCCATTTTCCAGTTCACAATGACCTACAAGATGGCAGAAACCAGAAGGAGCAAAGATGGACCCAGCAAACAGCCTAACTGGCCAACCAGTTGCTCCTGCAGACCAAAGATATGGCAACACACCAGCTCTTACTCAGCACTGGAACCAGACCTCTTGGCTACCACCAGACAAAAGACTCATCTATTTTACCACCCTTCTCATCTCATGGAATGTGGCAGATTTACTGAGCGGGCTGTGGGGGAGTTCTTGAAACAGGATCCCAGCCACCAGGATGCTGCAGCTCCCCATAGGTAGCAAGTTCCTCCACAGACCAGATTAAAACAGCAGAGAATGTGGGCAGCAGGATGAACACTCTGCAGGTCACACATCCCCTTCTGCATCTTTCTTGGGAGGTGGATGAGGATACACAGACTCCACCTTGGGGTCATACCCCACTGCTCACCATTAAACCTACTCATCCAGGTGCTGAGTTAGGACCTCAAACATGTCAAGACTCCTGGAAACCACACAGACTTAAAGATCAAAGCTTCAGGTGACAAGCAGATAAAAGAGGGCCATTCCCACCACCCAAGAACCCTGCAAAGGAGGCAGGTGGGGCACATGCTGTAATCCCACTGACCTGATCAGCCAGTGCTGGCTGCTTGGAATAGATCCGATGAAGTGCTCCATGTGCAATCACACAGTAGGGACATCTGTTCACAACACTCGTAGCCACGATTATGAGTTCTTTGTCTGCCTTGCTGAGTCGCCCTACAGGGACAGCAGAAGATTAGACACTGTTTGCCATTAAAAACACCCACCACAGCAAGTATCACTGGGGAAACTGGGAAGGGAGGGCTCCAGGTACAAGCTGCCTGCAGTACAGCCCACAGCTCCAAAGAGCATGCAGAGACTCTGCAAGCAAAGCTCCTGGATGACAGAACAAGGGGCAATTGTTTCAAATGGGAAGACAGTAGGTTTACATTGGACAAGAGAAAATGTCTGACGGTGTGGGTGATGAGACACTAGGACAAGTAGCCCAGAGAAGTTGTGGGTGTCTGACCATGGAAGAGCTAAAGATGAAGTTGGACGGATCTTTGAGCACCTTGATGTCCATGCCCATGGCAGGGAAACTGTTTGACTAGATGAGCTTTCAAGATTCCTTCCAACCCAAACCATTTTGTGATTCTGTGATCTTCCACATGACCAAATCACCCGAATAGTTGCTCACAAGGCATGTAATTAGAATGTGGGACATGAGATTTGGTCAACAGGGAAACAACAATTCTACCTAACAGGAAAACTCAAAGGAGCAAAAATTCTTGTTGACCAAGTAGGAAGCTCAGTTGATAATTTGTGAACAACTTGAAGTCAAGCAGCTAGGGACGGTGTTGTCTGTTCTTCCCCTAATGTTTCCATACTGCTTTTGCAGAAAAGTGCAGTGCTCTAAAACCCGCTAAGCAGGTTTCAGCAGGTAAACTTCACTGGCAGCTTTTGAAGGCAGAAAGAAAAAAACAAAAGGAGCAATGAGGTACGTTAGACTTCTAGAGATCACCAGAGAGAAAAACACTTGTACAGAGCAACTAACCCTGTGACTGCTGTGAAGAGGCTGTGGAAAAGCTGTGCTTTGTTGTACTCAGAAGCAGCCCTAAATATTTTCACAAACAGCTTCATAAGAGGACTGTGTGCAGGATCTGAGGGACTTAACCTGGTTGCAGATCAGCACTCATGCTCTTTGCCTTTTTGAAGATAATTAGCAGCAGGTTTTTTCCAAACTACTCTTCACAGGGAAGGTCAGAGCCCCTCCTCCTCCCCACAAAAGATATTGCTTTACTGGACTTTAAAAATATTTCCACAAAACCAGCATGACCACCATTAAGAGCATGAAAGACACCACTGAAACCTCCTGGGTAAAGAGGAGTTGAGAGAAATGACCTTGCTCTGGCTCAGTGGCAGAAGGTGGCAACATCACGATACTGCAGGAGAGATGGGAAGAGGGTGGGATACAAAAGTCATCAAACAAAATGGAAGCATGGGAATGAGAAGAGCAAAAGGACCCTCATACAACTAGGGGCATGGCATCTCCAGCAGCACAAGCAAGCAGAAAGCTTCACACAGAGACTACACCTATCCTGTGGGAGAGGTGTAAGGCTGCACTCCTTGATGCCCCCGAACTTGCCAAGACTCTCCTCATGAGCCCTCATCCCCCATCACCAGGAGGGGTAGCCTACACACGCCAGCTTATTTTACTAATGTAGCTCCAGATCCGGAGCAATGAGAACAAGCCCCTCAGTGCCATATACCACAGGAAGTACAAGGAAGAAACAGGTGTCCTTGAACCACATCTTCTCAGACTCTGGAGAGCTGTGCAGTGTTTCTGCAGCCCTGTCCGGCAGCACTGGCTGGCCCTCCCTCATCTCCACACCCGCTGCACAGCCATCCCAGCACACAGTGAACACATCCATCTTCTTCCTTCTGCTAGAGTATAGACACCCCTGGTTCCAAGTACCCAGTACAGAACATCGGGTGCCAGCTGCAGGCAGGCTTAGCAAGAGCCTGGCCCTCCCTTGGGAGCTGGTTTATCCTGTGCCCTTGGCTAGGACCCCACCTGAGCCTCATTGCAGTGCCAGGCTCCCTAACTCTGCTGCTCTGGAACCTAACTGACCACCAGACCAACCTTCTGGTTTGATCTTGGATCTGTCTTATCCCCATGGACTTGCCTGGGAAATCCAGACTCCTGTCTGACCCTGGTCACCACTGCCAGACCTGCCCTGCCGCAGCAATGGGGGACTGGAGCACTGCTCACAAAACCAGAGTCTCTGCCTGCACCCTGACAGCACAGTCAGCTCTCAGCTCCTTCTGCAGCAGCCCATCAGTCATTTGTCAGGACACTGAGCATGGCACAGCGAGACAGAGTTCAGCTTGAGAGCTGCTTTAACTACAAGTTAAAGAGTGTGAAGCTGCCTGCAGCAACACGAGCCAAGCCAGTGAGTAGCTCCAGCATCTGCCAGATGTTACTACGGGCTGGAAGAAGGCACAGTGAGTCAACAACTCCTTGGATGCCAGGAATGTTGCTTCTGGTAACTTCTCACATATTTAAAGGGAAGGGCAGTTTTGAGGTGGTGGTCTTACCTGTGTGTATGGTTTACCTGTGTCTTTGTTCATAATGGCATTATAATAAGCAAAAAAAGCTCTGAATTCAGCGGGTCGGTGAGACATGGCTTTGAACACATTGGGCAGAAATCCAGTCTGTTTAAGGAAAAATAAAAACAAGTAAAAAACTGTAACAACACACAGCACAGAGGGTGACAGTAATGCACAAGGTCTAGGGAACAATTCACTAGAGCAGCAGTGCTGGGGAATCTCAGCAGAGCTGTTCTCTTGTCCTTTGAGTTTGTTGGTACATATGACTGAAGATGTAGCAATATGGTTCTTAATTAGATGTTGCTGCACTTTCATAGCATGACTGATTGCCCTGTTCACTTCAGCCACAGGAGTAATGACCATAGTCACACTAGCGAGTTCCTCTCCAAACAGAGAGTCTGTCTCTGGTCCTGCTGCACAGATGCTGCTGTGCCCCTTTGATCGTACTAAGCCTTCCATAACTCTCCTCTTCTCTCCAAGCTTACAGGACACAGAGCAAGGCTGGACATATCTGAACAGCATGTCATTGGAGGTGCCAGCACAAAGCAGATGTATGTGCTGGCATGATGACACTGCTCTGCTTCTCTCCCCATTCTGCTGCTAATCACTCCCAATGTTCAGTCCATCTCTTCTCTGCCTTTCCCAGGAAATTGCTTGCTCCCTTTTATATGAGGGAACAGCCAATGCAGGACCCACCTGTACCTGAGTCACAGTAGTTGTTATTTATCAGCAGGGTCTTATCAGCCTTGGTACCTAGCTGAGCACTGTAGTTCTGAGCAGGCTGGGCTCACTGTGATTGTGGTAACTGCCTGCAGACTCCATCAGCTCACCACAGCTGTTGTTCTTCAGGGTGTTTATGGAAACAGAGAGTAGCACATGTGCCATAGACCTTTCTGGCTACCTCCGTCCACCACCACACAATTGCCTGTGCCTTCTTCCTCTCTCTCCTGTTAGTTAACAAGGGGAAGCTCTTCCCTCTTTGTCCATAACCATTTACTTGGGAACCTTTGGCAACAAAGTTTGGCAGCACTGTTTGGACATCCAAGACTGCCAGGTTGACTGGATCCTACCCACAGGTCTTTGCTGAACTCTTCATAGACACTTACTGGTTTACATCACAGTGTGTGACAATGGAGATGACTTTTCCTCTTTAGATCGTATTTACCCTCAAGTCGGCTGACTCATTTCATTATTATGCAATCTTTATGGGGCCCACCACAATGGCAGCAGAGCAGAAACTGAACAGGCTAGCAGGAAGGATAGGGCGGGCTGGACCGTCACTCCCCTCAGAGGAAGCTCTTGGAAGAGAGAAGTCTCGACAGACCTGTCACTGGTGAAGTGTTTCAGCCTCAGGAAGGACTGTGTGGTATTCCTTTTCTGCAACAGCAGGGAAGGAAACTCTTGTCCAGTTCTCTCTTCTTCCCTTTACACACAGTTCTGCATTAGGCTTACTGGTCTGCTGCTGCACAGCCCACTGGGCTTTGGAGAAAAAAGCTCAAAAGGAGAAATATCCCCTGAGCATTTTAACGCTCATCGAAACAGCTCCTCCCCTGATTTTTTTTCCCTGCATTAAAAGTGTTAAAAATACTCCTACTACTAGTGTCTCAAGTAAATACAGGTGCTCTCACAGAAAAACAGACATCTCAGAGTCCCAGCTAGCCCCATGCATGAGACACAATCTAAATAACCCACTAGACACATGTAAAAAGCCAGACTTGCCATGCTGTCAACACTACAAGATTTCCAGGAAAATCCCTATCCTATAGAATGTAAGGAGCTCTGCAAGAACGGCTGCTCACCTCAGTCTCCTGTCACATTTGTGGTAGACCCAGTTGGACTAGAACTGGTCTCTTGGGGCGTGTGACTTGCTTGGGCTTTGGACCCTTTCCACTGACAAGAGTCTTGCAGAACTCCTTTACCTTCATTTCTACTTCCTCCATGAGCTCCACAATGTCATACGGCATGTCCTTCTTGTTGGGTACTGGGTACCGCCCAATAGGCCTCTCTTCCTTGGTGCTATATGCCAACCAGGTCTGCCTCTGGAGTCCCTGTGAGGCCAGGAAAGGCAGAAGCTGGGGAGAAAGGAGGAAAGGGAGTTCGTTATTTGGAAGGACATGTATCATCTTGGCAGTGTGCGGATGGAGGACCTTTTCTCAGCTGCTCCTGGTTTTCTGACAAGACTCGGGGGCAACTCTATTGCCATGAGCCACTCACTGCTCTGTAAGCGGGGCAGTCAGTACTCTGGGAAAGGAAACCCAAGTCCCTCTCCTGGATGTAGTGTATTGTGTGGGCACCTGTCATGCCTCATCTCCCCTTGTCCCACTCCTATGCACCATCTCAGCTGCAGGACACAGCTGCTACTCCTTGCAGTCCCCATCACCATGGACCAGCCTACCCGCACCAGTGCTGGACCTGCAACATCTTCCCAGCTCAAAAGTTATTTCCCCACCAGTATGCACACAGCAATATCACATGGACGTCCAGCAGTTGCCCTAACACATCTCATTCAACAAAGGACCACAAAGAATACATTCAAGTCTTTTTTTTTTTTTTTTTTTTTTCTGTCAGTGAGCCTTCCTCCAGGAAAGCTATGTCCCCTTCTACAGAATATTCAATGGTGCCAGAATTAGGTCTTCTGGAGGGACAAAGCAAACAGCATTGTTATGTCAGAACCACTGGGAAGCATTTGGTGCTGACAAGACCTTTGTCATGCTCCGTTACTGCAAGATAATTTGTGGTCTTGCAGCAAAGGCTGCAGGCCATGCCAGCTCACCAGCTGTGTTGCAGATGGCTTTATGAGGGCAGCTGTGTCTCACAGAGTGGCAGGTGGGGCTGGAGAGTGCAGTGACTTGGTGCTGGGCAGTTGGTGCAGGTGTGGGAGCAGAGCACTGGTGTCCTGGTGCCCTGTTCAGAGCGCACCTCAAGCATCATCCCAGCTCCCTGGCATGTACCACAGCAGTTCCAAGTGTTCCCAGGAGTACTGCATGATCCCCAGTCACTCCACCACCACATGGTGCACCCTGCAGTTCTGGGGTGAAAACTAAACCTGCTGGATTACACATTCTCCAAGTGGTTTTGCTTGGCATATACTGAGATCTGGCCTGGAAGGACAAGACACTACTGCAGAATAAACAAGGAACCGCAGTAAATGCGGCCAGATGACTCAGCCTGCTGCTACAGGGAAGGGAAACACTGAAACAGCTGTACCACAGTGTATCCACGTGTGGAAACAATGAGAAAAGCAACAGAACCATAGAATGGCAGAAGTTGGAAAGGACCCCTGGAGGTCATCATGTCCAACCCCCCCGCCAGCACAGGAACACCTAGGGCATGCCACACAAGAACAGATCCAGGCAAGTCTCGAAAGTGTATAGAGAAGGAGATTCCACAGCCTCTCTGGGCAGCCTGTTCCAGGCTC
>JANIJG010009586.1:33985-49538 GCA_024611175.1 Megaceryle torquata | reverse complement strand
GCCTGGGCCAGCCCTGGACACCCCTCCAGGGGAAGAAATTGTTCCTCAGCTCCAACCTAAACCTGCCCTGGGGCAACCTGAGGCTGTTTCCTCTTGTCCTATCAAGACTGCTTCACCCAGCAGTGAGGGGGTGACCACAACATGGGTCTCTAGAGCCATTTCTGCAGCATGTGGTGCCAGGGTTCGACTCCTGTACCCACCACCACAGGGATCCACTCCTGAGGAGCACGGGGGAGCCATTCACCCCACTGGTGATGGTTGGTGTACAAGCCCCTATTTCAGATGGAGGGAGTGTGGAAAGTCTTTGAGCGAGAGACTTCTTTTTAAACAAGTTGGGTTTTTTTCCCCTTGGCAGAAAGTGTCCTCTCAGTGTGTGGGGAGTGTTTAACCATCTTATACCTTGTCTGAAGGCAGCATTCACCCGTTTTTTCCTGCGTGAAGGGTTCTCAAAGCCCTTGTAAAGTGGTGTGTGGAGTGGTCCTAGGCCTGGCGTGTGCTAATGGCAGGTTCTCTTCCTTTGCAGAATGGGCAGACTGCTCCAGAAGAAGGTGGGAATGCTCCATCCAAGGTAAAAAATGTTCTGGGGTTACATCTCTTAGGTGATTCCTCTGAGCTGCCTGTGGGGTGTGAGCTGGCTTGGTGGAGGGGCTGGAAACAGCTATTTTTAGACCCCGTAAGCTGCTGCTGCTTTGTAATCTGGATGAGTGCACGTGGGAGTGCAAGGGGCTGCAGTAAGGGGAAAGAAAAGACAAACCCTCTTTCTTCCTGTCCATTTGGTCATCCAAATGTGTCCAGAAAGATTCCCAAAGGACTGCCTCAGCCCAGCATGCAGGAGATGGACCAGAGGTCATAGCAGAGGGCTGGAAGTGAGAATCCCTGGGGTGTTTCAGTGCCATGTTTACACCCTTCTCTGTGTTGTGGTCTTGCCAGACAGGATGAGAAATACAAGACTATTTGATGGTTTTGGCACAGCTGCCCTTGCTGAGTGCCTGGTATCTGTTTATTCTCTTGCCTTGGTGGGGCTGGGAGAAGCTCTGCTTCTGCCAAGTTGCCCTCTGTGTCCCCACTGATATCAGCTGGGAATGGTGGAGGGAACTGGGCTGCTGCCTTCTGTGTTTTGGGCCAGGGTCTTCATCTGCTAGACTTTCAGACATGTAGAGCTCTTCCTGCTCCACGCATGAACAGAGTGATGGCGAAGGACTTGGTTCCTCTGGTGTGAGCCCCTTCCAAGTGCGAGACCAAGGATGATGTTTTTAGCCTGGGTACTTCCTAGTTGTGCCCACCCTTCTCTGCCCTGCAGGATGCTGTGCAGAGCAGAAGAGCCATTTCAGTACCGTGAAATCGTAAGCCTTTCAGGATTTCCTTTTGTGATACATTTGTGCTGTAACCATGAGGAATGACACAACATGTTTGATTTGGCTTGGGAGACCTTGCTGAACAGGTTGTCAAGAGTTTGTCCTGCCTCTTACCATCAGTGAGCACCCTGTAGCAGTTTCTCTCTCTGAATCATCGTCCGTGCTAAAGGCCATTGTATTGTTTTTCCAGTTGGTTGCTGTCGTATTTTTAGTACAAGAAATTTAAACCTGAAAAACAATTGTCTCCTTTTCAGCCAGTTCTTTTCCCAGAGCTTATGTTGGACTTCTGTGCTGGTGCATCTCAGCTACCTGAGCTGTATTTCTGTCCTGGTTGCTGGACTGGCACTTGTCCAGCAGCCTGCAAAGAAATCCAGCGTGGGTCAGATGAACTGAGGTCAATGAGACTGTGCACTTCCCTCCCCTGACAATCGTGGTTTTATGGTTCTTTGCTGTGCCTGTGTCTCTGGCATGGGGAAAGAAATAATAATCTGTCTCTTCTGGTTGGATTCCAGCTGGGTTTATAAAACTTGAGACTTTGCCTCTTTCATCTTCAAACAGTTGGCTGAACTGCCCTCCTGTAAAAGCTGCTGAAGGATGTTGCTTTAAAAACAATCAAAGACTTTTTTTTTTTCTTTGAAGGACGTCTCTGGGACAAAACTTGGCTGATTCCATCTGTAGGTGCAGCCCCACAGAAAGATCATGGGATAGAAGCCAAAAAAGCACTCAGGGTTCTCTTTGCTGCTCCATGTCTGTTCCTGCTTGGGACAGGGATGGGACATCCCCATTGCAGGGAGCTGGAGAAGAGCAGCAGGCGAGTTCTCCAGCATCCCACAGCAGAGAAACCCTGTGCTGTGTGCAGGTGTCCTGCCTTCCACTATTCTGAGGCATGGTGGCCAAAATGCCTGCGAGCGGTGCCTGACAACCCCATTTTCGGTAACTTTTGAACACGTGAAGCCCTTCTACATGCTCCTGAAATAACCTCAGCTGCCTTTTCCAAGTTTGTACAAGGTACGTTCGCTCCCAGCAGACAAATGCAATCCCTCCTATAAACACATACCTTCAGCTTCAGGACAAACCCTGGTGCTCTGAGCCAGCTGTGGTGGTGCAGATGAGGGAAGTGGGCAGCAAACCCAATCTCTATGTATTTTTCTGTCCCTTTTGGGGGTCGACAGCAGCAGCAGCTTCTGGCACTGGCTCTACCTCCAGCAAGGACTAAGGAAAGAGAAGTCAAGGGCAATAAACATCTGCAGTTGGCTATTCTCAAGTTGAAGGTTGCACAGGATCCCTCCTGTGCCCATCTGTTTGAGCTGTAAGGAGAAGAGGCACCTCTATTCCAAGTTTTGAACTCGCTCTCCTTTTGCAGCTAATTCCATGATCTCTTCTAAAAATAGCCCGAAGCAGCGGCGATTCCTCAACATCCACGCGGAAGTGCCGTGTTGTCCCCCCTCCGCTAGCGTCCCCGTAAGTCAGATGCTGTCAGAAGTACAATTGCTATTTGCCTTGCCAATAAGCAGAGATGCTCCTCGAAGGAGGAAATCCAAGAGCTCCTCAAAAAAGAGTTGGGGACTTCACAGCTGGTGGTGTGAGACCAATGCTGTCTAATGCCTCTGTCATCATCTCAGCTGCTGTTGTGGCACATTAGGGTCTTTGGGCATGAAACTCAGTGAAATGGTCACTGCAGAGGTAGCCAGGGGGATGTTTTGGGCCAGGCTGGCTGTGATCTGGTACTTTCTGGCTGCTTTTGTAGCTCCAACTCAGCTTCCTACCAAGGAGAGCTGGTGCATTTCAGAACTTCTTGTGGCTTTTATTTCTGTGTGGTTTCCCACCTTTCAAGAACAGTTGTGGTACACAAGTCCCTGCAAGCATCATACCTTGGTGTGTTTATCTGCCTATCTTGGAGATGCTGGCAAGATCCTACAGGCTGGGCAGAGCTGTCTGGAGTGTCTGCCTCCCTTTGCATGGGTCTGCAGTCAGGGCCACTCCAGCAACTTTCCAGCTCTGTGGTCATGAGGATTTCCAAGCCAAACCCTCTCCTGACAGCAAGCACAATCCAAGATTGCTCATTCCTGAATCCATGCTTATCTGGATGTTCCCAGCATGTCCCCACTGTCAGGGGACAATCTGCCAGGCAGTCCTGGCCACATCCCCAAAACCAGATCGCCAATCCCACGCTGCGTTCAACGGGAGCCTTTGGCAAAGACAGGTACAAGGATGGCTTGTTTTTCCTCCTCTCCTCTTTGGTGGTGGTGTTTGACCCTGTTTACAATGGATGTCGTCTCTAGGGTAGCAGTGGCACAGTAGGTGCAAGGGTTCAGTGCAACGTCTGTGCGCTGCTGAACAGCAGAGCTCCTCTTTCACCTCTGTATCGATGGTAGTGGAGCTGGACCAATGCTTGTGGAGCAGGACTCCTGCTCCAGCATCCACTGCATCACAGAGAGCTCAGGCTCTGCTTTCTTCTGCTTCTGTTTCCTTTGTCACAGCTGGGGCTGCCACTGAGAGAAGCATCTTCTGTGACGGCCTTGGGTCAACCTCTGCTGCGTCTCTGTGAAGATCAGGAGCAAAACAGGAGGTCTCTTGCCTTGCTTTCCAAAGCTGCTCTGCCCCAGGGGCTAATTGGCAGCACTGTGTATTGGTCCCCAGGTACCAAACCTCATTCTCTCCTGTCTGCTTTAGATGTTAATTAGCAAGTAGGCTGAGGATTTGTGCCTGTTCAGCTGGGGAATGGCAACAGAGGGCTTGAATTCAGTGGAAGAAGGAAACCTCTCACAACTGGGGCTTTACAGCTTGCTCTGCAGCCAGCTTGGCTGAGGGGTGAGCTTGTGCTCTCTGATGGTGCCAAGTGTGAAGAACTACGTATGGAAGTACAACACCCAATTAGTGAAATCAGCTCATAATGAAGAGCAGAGGAGTGGATTTGCAGTGCTGAGTGTGCCCACTCTCTCGCTGGTGCAGGCTGGGAGTGCTGATCAGCTTGTTCTTGGGTGATAATCACAGTGCGTGATGAAAACTGGGGAATTGAATAAGTAACCTCTTCCAGCACCATAAAAGGGACCTTTGAGACCAGAGTGAGGGCTTTGCTCTGCTGCACACCCCAGACGTGAGGTGCCTCACGGGCTCAGGCTGAGCCCTGCTGCGTGTGCAGCGGGGCTGCGGCAAAGGGGAAGACTCTGCTCTTTTCCAGACTTGTATAGCTCTGTGTCCTCACTGGGGAAAGCTCACAGAAAGGTCCTGCCCTGCAGCCTCTTCAGCAAGGGAAGCTAGGGGCAGCAACCCTGGATGTAGATGCTTCTGGGCAGAGAAATACCCCCGTCACCAGTGTCGACGCTGGCTTCTGTTGTTCTGGGTGAAGCACCCCACTGGAATGCTCTGGTGATGACAGCGGATGGTTGCAGTCACAGCTCTGGGCTGAGCTGGAGGAAGGAGGGTTGTGGTCATCCCTCTGTGCCAGTCCTCTCTGTGGTTCCGTGGCAGTCGACAGCTGATAGAAATAAGGCTGGTTCTTGGTTTTGCTGCACTCCTCCTGCACCTCACTGAGGTACTTGATCCCATCTCTTTACTCCCACTTGAAAACTGGTTGTACTTGGAGCAACTTTCCTGCATGCTGGACTTCACCACTGGTGAGGAATCCTGCTCCGACCTCATGAACTGGGAATTCTTCATGCTGCTCCAGCAGGATGTAAGAGTGGAAGACTTTGTGCTGCTCCATCATGGCATCGTGTGTTAGTGCTTCTCACAGCTCTGCTTTCCAACTGTACATCTCTCTCCTTCAGCAGCCTTTCCGCTGGGTGTCTTGCCATTGGCTTTGCTGACTGGAGAACATCCACTGACAGTTGTCTTGTATCACTAAGTGGATGGTTAGAGAGGAAACTTGAAGCACCTTCTTTTCTCAGTGTGTGGGGAAGGAAGAGGCATCTGAGACCTGCTGGCCACCAAAGAACAAGTCCTGTGTGCCCAGGCAGTGCCCGGGGGCTGGAGTGCTCTCGTGTAGACTGCGTGCTGCCAGCGTTGCACGTGGACTCCAGCTCCAGGCTGGGCGTGAGACGGAAGACACGGCCAGTGGTGCGATCCTCCTTGGGACTGGACACGGCTCTAATCACGGCCTCTTAACATGAAGGGGTGTGAAATGAAACAAGTGAAATGCCCTGCTTTGGAACAGGCCTGGTGTGTTTGTACAGCTGCTGCTGCTGTTTTCTCCACGAACTGTTAAGCTATTGAATGTGGGAAGAGACAGGTACCTCAGCAAATCCCTCCTCTGCCCACAAGCCCTCTTTTGTGGCTTCCAGCCGCTTGGCCAAGAGTGCTCTGGCCAGTCTGGTTCCCCTGGCACTGGGATAAGCTGGTGGGGGCAGAACATCTCGAGCGTGGCGTGATGCTGCCTGGAAACCTGCCTTCCCCTCAGCGCTGCAGGGTCCGGGCTGCAGCTATTGCCACTCTTAACGTGCGGCTTTTTCAGCCTGTCAGCGATGAAGCTCTTAGTTTAAACTGGCTGCTCCCTCTTGTCAGTTGAAGTAATCAAGTGGGTTTGTTTTTGAAGCAATGCCTGACAGCTGCCTGGCTCGTTCCTGCCGCAGCGTTTGCTCCTCGTCCTTGGCAAGGCCTGGCTATGGTGAACAGCAAGCTTCTGAGCTCTTAGAAAAATAACAAATAAATGCCTCTTTGAGAAGCAGAGTCTCTGATGAGCTGCAGACTCTACTGAATAATTGAAGAGGGGTCAGTTTACAGAACTTGCACATGAGGAATGCGGCAGAGGCTGCAGAGCTGGCGGGCAGCACTCGAGCCGTGGCGCGGCGAGACGACCCATCCGCGCTGCTCCAGATCCTTCTCTTCTATTTCCATTTTTATCACTCTCGTGGGTTAATAGAAACTGCCTCAAGCTCTGCCTCCAGAAGCCCTCTTTCTTGAAAAAGAGAGAAAAAAAAAGTAATCTTTTACTGTGTGCTGTACCTGGAGGAAACCTGTGTCATCCATCTCCCCATCAGAGTTCAAGGTGTCGTTGAGCCTGCAGCCCCTCCTTGGCCAGGATTCTCCCAGCTCTCTGAGAAGGGTGGGCAGAGGGCACGGGACTGCTGAAGTCAAGGAGGAAGCGTGAGCAAGGCCAGAGCTCTGCCAGCATGTCCCGGAGGGATGGGGGAGTCGCAGGCTCCTCAATCCGATCGAGGCGGAGAGGACGGAGACTGGCCGCAGCGGATGGGATGGTGGCAGTTGTGTCTGTGCCAGGGACAGCAGCAGAGAGCTGGCACTGGAAAGGACCCCAAAGAGCTCAAACTGAAGAATTGTTCACGTGATTTTTGAAGGGGTCACAGTGGGCCTGGGGCTCCAGAACATGTCACCCCAGCAACTGGGAGCTTTGAGTCCTCTTGGCTGGGTTTACTGGGGGGTCACTGGCTCCATGGCTGGCTCAGATGCCAATGTGGGACTCTCCCTGCACATAGAAGCAGTCTCCCTGAAGCTCCTGCAGCTTTTCAAGTCTCAGATTTGTTTAGAAGCCAAACTCTCCTTTCAACCTGAGCAGTAAATTGTTTCCATAGCTCCAGGTGAAGCTGCAATAACATTTTTACCCCCCTCAGTTGCCCTGTGCTGCCTGCCAGGGGCTGGGCAAGGCTGGGGACCATCTGGGGAGGACAATCCCAGAGCCTTTCTCCTCCACCCTTGGGAAAAGCCACTCTGTGCATGCCTGGTGAGGGAGGCAGAGGCATTGCCTCGCAGAAACTCCAGCCGATCTCATCACAACAATGCTCTGAGGCAGAAAGAGCTTCCCAACCACAGCCTGAAATCCAGGTCCTTCCCTTGCCAGTCCTGGAGCATGCAGCTGGGAAATGTCACCCCTTCAGACAGGAAAAATGAGGGTGTTAGTCCCTCGTTTGGACTCGAAACCTCAGTCTGGGCAGAGGTGCTGGCGTGGCTCTGGGAAAACCGATCGGACTGGGACCGCAATCTCTTTGTGCTGCCGTTAGCGCTCTGAGACGGGAGGATCGATTTCCTCGCCACCGGAGAGGCATATTTAACTGGATGGCTCGGGCTGGCCTGGTCACAGATCAGGAATATGCAGTATCTGCTTACAGAGAGGGGGAGGCGAAGGCTCTGCTCCGTCATCGGGCCAGCCAGCAAGCATCGGGGTCCATGGTGGTCTTTGCAGGGGTGACCCCTTTGGTGCAGTAGCAGGAAAAAAAAAATGCTCTTTAAAATATCTTTCTTTTTTCTTCCACGTCTCAGTGGAGCAAGGCAATACGTGTCATCGCCAGTGTTCGAGGTGACTGTAATTCCCACCCTGTGCTGGTTGGGAGGGGGGTGGATTGTGATCTTCATGCCCCCAGCAGGCAGGGCAGGCCTGTGCCCGTGGCACGGCAGAGCTGTGCCAGCTGCATCAGGAACTTAAATGAGAAAAAAAAAAAAAAGGTGCTTTGCTACAGCAGGTGCTTGTCCCGTCTGCTCTCACTAGGGTGTTGGTAACACACAGCTCAGGGAGTGTTTTGGGCACGTGGTTTTTTCTCTTGTAACAGTGCTAAAGTTCAGAGCCATGGTGAAAGTGCAGCGATGGCTTTTCTTTCAATGTGTCTCAGACGTGTGTCCCTCATGGAGGGTGGGAGGGAGCTGGGTCCTCCCAGCACCCACATACCAAACCCTGGTAGGTACTAACCAAAGGCTTTGCCAAGTCTCAAGACCATTTTTCATGTGTCTTGCAACAAGAAAACCACCGGCAGCGTGTGCAGTGTGGGAGGAGGATGGAATTCCTGCGTTCCTGCAATAGAGAATAGTTTCCACATCCCACGATAACTCCAGGGGCAGCAGACAAGGCTCAGTTCTCACTGTGAAACCAGCATTAATATTTTGCAAGTTGGTTAGAAAGAGTTCTCATCTTCTGGACTGAAAGGAGCAAACCTGACTCGTGTCTAGATGGGGGACAGGCCTGTAATGCTGCTTCCTAAGAGTAATATTCTTCTTTTGGAAAAGCCTGGGATGGGGTCTCCTGGGGTTGTTTTTTGCCAGTATCAAACCATGAGCTGATCTGAACTTGCTGAGAGTGGACCTTTCCTCCTTGCTGGGAAGTGTGCATAGAGCTGCAGGAAGGGGAGGCTGTGTCCTTTGCACTTTCTGAATGGAGACTAATTTGTTCTGTAGAAGCTGCATAATTAAGTAGCTCCTTATCTCCTGGCAGTTAAAGGTGTTTTCCTCTTGGCATCTCATTTCTCTGGGTGCAAAGTCCTGCCGACTGCGAGCGCTTCTCTCGCAGGTATCGGAAAGTCTCAGTGGGGTTTAGGAAGATATTTTGCCTGAGCTTGTATCTTGAGCCCAAACTCCTCACTGTCAGCTGATCCTGGCCAGCTGTGGCTTGTAGTACCTGGAAAGGGTGGAGAGATTTTATTTAGTTATTTTTGATTTAAGAAACTCTCAGGATCTGGTGCCAAAATACCCTTGGAGAGAGTCAGGAGCAGGGAGGAGACTGGGGACCCCAAAGGGCATGCCTGTGCCTGAGCTTCTGCTCTCTCCATCCCCAAAGGGACGCGAGCTCTCTGGCATAAGGCAGATATTTTGGTGCTCCCGTTCAAATGTCAACAGATCAAAAGGGATGTTGTGAAGCAGAAGGACTTGCCTGGCCAGGGCAGCTCTGCTGTGCGAAGCCACCTTCTGCCTTCTCCCTTCTTCAGCCTCAGGCTTTTGCTGGAGAAAACATCTCCTCCCTTAACCAGTTCCTAGATCCCTCCCGTTTATGAAATGGGCGTTCGTGAAATGGGTCCTTTGGGCTCTCACCCTGTTCCTGTTTCAGAACAGAAACACATTTGGGACATTTAAAGATGCTCTGAGTGCCACCTGCTGGAGTGTGCTTAAGGGGGGAGCTGTGGCCAAGCAGCCAGCCTGGCAGGGTGCCCTGTGCTCTCAGCCCCTTTGGGGTGACACAGCCTGTCCCATGGCTGCAGACACTGCATGACAAGACAGTCTCATGGCTGTCCCCACTGTCCCACCACGCTCTGCTGGGCTGTCCCATGCCCCAGTACTGCTGCTCTCCTCCCTGTTGCCAGAACACACTGCTGTCTGTGGTCTCCAGGCTTTCAGTGTTTTCTCCCTGAGACAGCTCCGTCCACCTCCACGCAAGATGACATGGGTAGCTTTCTGACATACAAGAGACATGAACTTACTGGTGAGAGAAGGGGCCCATGAAAAGAAAAAAGGGTGGAACTGCTCCATCTGAACACCAAACAGGGTAAAACTGCGCCGTCTCGGTCTGAGTTTTCCCTTTTTAGGGATTTGCCTGTCACCTCTACTGTAGGGAACCAAGATCGCCGCTCAGAGCAGCAGCAAAGTCCTTCCCAAGGGTCACCAAATGAATTTTTACACTGAGCTTTTGGCCTCCTCTCTTGAGTGGAGAGGAATCCCCCTGAGGAAGGTGGCAGAGTTGCTTGTAGGATGCTCAGAGCACAAGGCTTTTGTTTTAAGCCACCTGGGGGAGGGTTCGTGGTGTTACCTGTGCCACGATGGAGTTGGTCATTCACTTCTCAGCTGCCTTGGCTCTGCGCATGGAGGTGTCAGTGAACAGGGTTTCTAGACGCCAGCGTTGCCGACACCCTTGTTGTGCAGAGCTCTGCCTGTGTGACCTGGGTTTCTTCTCCCTCCCTTGTTTTTGGTTTGTTTTGGCTTTCAGGAGACTGATAAAACAGCCCTTGGAAATGGAGTGGGGTGAAATGTGCCCCTTTCCTACCACAGCACCCTTCCCTCACAGTAATCCCTTCCTGGAAACCTCTAGCAGCAAAGCTCCTGCCAGGAATCCGCCCCCGTCCTTATCCATTTATCGGGAAGTTCCAGTTGCCGAAGTCTCCGGTGCTCCTTAGTTCTGTTTGTAGAAGTGACTTGGTCCAAGACTTCCATCTTCAAAGCCACCCTGCGGTGGACCCTTCCCCCCCTGCCCTGGGCCCTGGCTGCCTCCCGAGGCTTTTATCTGTCTAAACAGCAATTGCCCTCGGCCAGCGTGAGTTGAAAGGACTAACGAAGCTGTTTCTGTCCCTGCAGATCCTCTTGGATTGCTCAAAGAACCTCCCTCTTCTATTAAGCTCTGTCAGTGCCCCCAAGTGTTTATGATCTCCTGCTTCTCCCTCCTCCTGCAAAAGCTGTTGCTGATTCCCTGATGTCTCCCAGGGCCATGGGCACACCTCTTCCCTCCATCTGCTTTTGTAAATACCCCCACGGCCAAATCCTTCTGCAGCTTTTCCTGCTATGAGTGTGGCTGGAGGTGGCTGAGGAGCTCAAGTGAGAGGTCTCGTGTCTTTTCTGACCTTTTGTGGCTGCAGAAGTGGGCCCTTGTCTAATGAAGTGCAGCAAACCCGTGGTCAGACCTGGGCATTGAGCAGGCAGCACTGAGGCTGGATCAGTGATGTTCAGGATGATGCTGGAGTGGGCAAAGCAGAGCCCGCAAGGTTTCATACCTGGAAGGGAGGGCAGTGGGAGCTGCATGGGGATCAAACCCTTTGGAAGGCGTGTGGGAGAACAGGGCAGAGTTTCCTCTCGGGCAGAGTGTTTTTTTAACCTGCTTGAGGTTTCAGATTGTTATTTCTTTTTTCTTTGATGGCATGTGTGGTACGTGTAAGCACAAGAGAGGTGGCTTTAGGGTTTAATCTTGGAATACAACCCTGATATTGCTGAATTAGATAAAGCAAATCTCTTGAGTTCTCCCAGGTGTTGGGTTTTTTTTAACTTCGGTGATGAAACGAAATGGGTACGATCTCACCCAGAGTTCTGCTTGGCTGGGCTTCTGTTTTCAACTTCTTCTGCAAGCTGCAGTGAGGGGCAGGACCAGGCACTGGCTCCTTTCCTGAACACCCACAGAGGAGCAGCACCTGCTTACCCTGCCCCAGCTCTTGCTCTCTCCTGCCAGCAAAGCCCCAGGAGTGGCGGTGGGCTGCCAGGGTGACCGTGCAGGGTGCACAGGAACACGGTGACATTTCTCAGCTCCTGAGGGGTCCTGGAGTGGTTGCAGACTTCTCGAGAAGGCAGGTTTCCCACGGGGGGGTGGGCAGCATCACCTGCCTCACTTTCCTGGAAGTCGGTGGATGGTGACGAAGGGAGTTAAGATCTGCAGCTGCTGATAGGACCATCTCGTGGCCGTGGGCAGCACTTCCTCTCGTGTCAAAATGGCTCTGCCTCAAGGCACAGCTCCCTTCTCCCTGTCCCATCTCTCTAAATGGGTCCAGTCTGTCCTCTCTGCTGGCTGGTGGGGGTCTGTTCAAGCTGAAGCCCTTTGCTTTGCAAGGGTGTCTCTGCTCAAGGAGAAACGGTGCTGCTCAGGGATGAGAGTCCCACAGGATTTTTCAGGCTGGGGCCAAGTCTGGGGGCTCCCAGGGTGATCCACCAAAGAAGTGCAGACAAAAGGATGAGATTCTAGCCAATTCTTTTGTCACAAATGAGACCAACCGTCAGCCTTGCCCAAATAAGGCCTTTGCAGGAGGGCAGGCAGTGGCTGGGGAGAGGTTTCTTTGCTTTGTTTGTTCCCCTTTTTGAGAATCAGCACTTTAAAAAAAGTTCCAGACAGAGCAGCCTTTGCCTCTCTGCTCTTCACAAGAGCAAAAAGCAGACTCGCTTCCTCTGCAGAGCTGCAGCATCTCCTGCTTCCCGTTTATTTCAGGCTCCTTCCAAAGCGGGAGTTGCTGCTCTGCAGGGAGGCTCTTGCTTTGGAGTAAACTGCAAAAAAATTTCAGGCAGAAGTTCGGGAGTGTGAAGCTCCCAAGGCTGGCACCCAGGAGCAGTGTGCGCTGGAGGGGTCTGCGTGTGGTTAGAGGTCATCTGCATCCAGAGCTTCCTGGCCAGCAGCTGAAACCAGCTGAGCCATCACTTTGGTCTAGCACTGAGGCACCAGTCCCACTTCTGAAGAGTATTGAGGTGACAGCAGCTGTCTCTCCTCAGGCAGCAGCTCTTCACACCATTGCCTTCCTGTTTATGAAACCCTGATCCTTCCCTCCCCAGTGCTGCTCCCAGCACTCCATGGGGTGTAACTGGAGCCTGGCAGGAGGCAAAGACAGTCCCTGGTCACTCTGGTTTAAAGATACAAGGCTAGGAAGTGTGCTGGTTTATGGAGCTGACGTTGGGACCTGCTGGAGCTGAATCCCACATTCTTGTCTGAGGGCACAGAATTGGATCACGGTGTCTTGAAACTGTGCACTGGGAACCATTTGTGTCTGGCACCACTGGAAGTGGGGATTGTCTTTCCTGGGGCTGATGTGTCAACGATAGCAGGTTCACGCAGAGTTTGCAGCCAGGACTTGGCACTCCAGAGTGCAGAAGAGACAGCCATGGCCATCTGCACTCTTGCAGCAGCCTTTCCCTCCTGAAGCATCTGAAACAAAGAGCTGGTGGCTTCTGTTTCTGACCAAGACTGGTTTATGGTCTCCAGGTTTAGCAGCAGGATGGGCTTCTGCCTTGTGAAGAGCCTCAGCTGTTTCTAGGGGGAGAAAAGGGGGCAGGTAGGCAGAGCCAGGCCCCTGGCAAGGCAGGAGAGGTGAGGATGCGATTCTTTGTGTCTGTGTTAACACGCAGGTTAGAAAACTCATCAGAACAGGGGCCAGACTGCAACCCAGGGCACCCCATCATCCCATCTCACACCGAAGCGCTCCAGCCTTCTGCAGCTGCGTTGATTCCTTGCACAAGCTGTCGCTGCCCAGATATAAGCTCCAGCTTCTGTGTTCCTCTGCTGCAGAATCGTTCTGAGATCCCTTGTGCCTTCTGCCACTGAGAAAGGAGGGGTTGTGCCTGGGAAACAGGCTCCAGGAGTGGGAAAGAGCTCTTGGGGTGCTCCCCATAGACAGTTTGGATGCTGCCATCCAGGGCAGTGCTTTGCTGCTTAACAGGCTGCACAAATTGCATGGACTTGGAAAGAAGCTTGGCAGGAACCAGGACTTTTTTAAGGTACAGAGTGGGGACAGCTAGAGGGATTGTGTAAAGCAGCGAAGGACCTTGCAGTGACACTGGGGAAACTTTTGAAACCATGTAGGGCATCTGGTTTGCATAGATGAAATGCAGATGGCCCCTTGATGGGAACTGGAAGTAAGCACGTGGCTCTCTCTTTTCTTTGTAAACACAGAAACTGGAAGAGAATTGATTCAGCACAACGAGACTGGAGCCCTTTTTCCCTCTCCCCTCTGCTCCCTGTGTCTGCACTGCCTGACCTGACTGGTTCCTGTCTCCTTCCTGCTCTGACCCTGTTAAGACATCCCTGGATGTGTAAGAGCAGGGTGCAGAGCAGTGTCACAGGGCAGGGGCTGACCCCTGAGCAAGCGAGTGGGATTGTGCAACCCTCCTATAAGATGGCAGTGTGGAAACCTCCTGTGAGGACTCATAGCAGTGTCCAAAAGACCTGATACAGCAGATGAGTTGGGGGTTGGTCTGTTCTCCCAAGGAACAAGCAACAGCACAAGAGGAACCGGCCTCAAGTTGCCCCAGGGGAGGTTTAGGTTGGAGCTGAGGAACAATTTCTTCCCCCGGAGGGGTGTCCAGGGCTGGCCCAGGCTGCCCAGGGCAGGGGTGGAGTCCCTGTGACCCCTGGAGGGGTTTCCAAGCCTCCCCATGGAGCTGTGGTGCTGAGGGCCAGGGGTCAGTGGTGCCCTGGCAGTGCTGGGGGAATGGTTGAACTCGATGAGCTTAAAAATCTCTTCCAGCCCAAATGATTTGATGATTCTGTGAACAACTGACAACTCTGACGTGGGGCAGGGACAAACCAGGGAAGAACAGAGAAGCTGCTTCCTCTTTGCCCCTTCCTTGGAGATCTGCAAGTTGGCCAGTCCCACCAGGACAGCGTTCGTGCCGGGCTCAGTGTTTGTGCCGCTCGGAGCAGAAGCAGCGTAACTTTGGGGAAGAAAGCGACACAGACTCCAAGCTGCTTGTTGCTGCTTCGTGTAGTGACTGAAATTGCTCTTTCCCTGCCTGTTTTCCTGTCTGCGACGTGGGGCACTATACTGATCCTCTTGAAAAGCCTGCTGAGCTTTGCTGATGGAAAGAGCCATCCTAAGCACCCATAAAGCCGTCCAGTGTTTTCATCTGGCTGCCGGTATTGTGCAGCCGTCGCCACACGATGCGATTTCCCCATACGAAACCACAGTTTCCTCTCAGTGAAAACTCCCAAAATACATCCCAGTGACATAACTACTACACTCGGGGCTCTTGTGCTGCTCCAGGGGCTGCAGAATGCTCTGAAATCTGAAGCTGGCTTGCAAAGTATGGGAGAATAGCAGCCTAAAGCTTTGGAGATGCTGAGGCTCTTCTTCCGCATCAAGCCAAGGATCCAGGAGGCAAGTGACTCGCTGATAAAATATCTGCTCTGCCTACAGTTCTGTGCTCTGTCTCTTCTGCAGGATGCAAGGAGCTGCTGAATCTCCTGACCTTAGAGTGCCAGACTAGATCCAGATTTAATTAACCACTTCTCTTTTGGAAAAGGCAGTTTGGATGGTAAAACTGCTTTCGAAGAAGCGCCTTTCCTTGGTGCTGCCAGAATTTGGGAGTGTTTTGGGACCAGAGCCTGTGTTGAAGTAACAGAAATTAAAACAGCTTCTGGTTAGTTGTTGATGAATAGGAAGCAAAATGCCAAAAGCGTAATCTGTTTCTAGCTCTTGCAGGGTTGATTTTTGATTTTTTGTGTGTGTGTGATTTTGGTTTTTTCCTTGCATTGAGATGTGGCTGCCTCAACCAGCAAAGTGACAAAACGCGAGCGAAAACAAACCTGTCTCTTGGCTTCTGGCTTGTAAAATCCTTCCTCAGAAAAAGGGGAAAGTAGGAAACAGGACTTGGATTTTGAACTTGGTGTTGGAAAATAAAACAAAAACCAACCCCGTATGTATGTCCCCAGCTCCTGCTGTACGATGTCTAAGCCATCTGTGCACTTTGAAGGTGGCTCTGGGAAGCTCAGGAGTTGTCTCCGCCTCTGACTTGAGCGACCTTCTTGGGCTCAGACCTGGCTGGTGGCCAGGGGTGTCCTTTTATTTTCCAGGAGCAGCAAATAGGACTTCCTAAGGGTGCAGGAATCTGTCAGATGGCCTTCCCTGAGGCTGTGGGTGTCAGGAGCAGTGTCTTGTGGACCTGCAGAGATAGCTGTGCTTGTGGGAGAGAAGGCAATTACTCCAGCTCCATCCAAGGCAGGGTTTGGTGCCTGCTCTCTGGTCGGAGCAGAGAAGGAGCTGGTTTCCCTGCTCTCTGGTCGGAGCAGAGAAGGAGCTGGTTTCCCT
>JANIJG010009586.1:19352-33885 GCA_024611175.1 Megaceryle torquata | reverse complement strand
TGCTCTCTGGTCGGAGCAGAGAAGGAGCTGGTTTCCCTGCTCTCTGGTCGGAGCAGAGAAGGAGCTGGTTTCCCTGCGGGTGGGTGTAATCCCTGGCAGGGGATCGCTGAGGTTTTTGTGATCACTTTTGGGTGCTCAGGAAGGGGTTTACCCCTACCCAAGGGGCTTTGGTAGATGTGCAAGTGACAGAAGAAGAGGAAATGGCCTGAAGCTGAAGCAGGGGAGGTTCAGGCTGGATATTGGGAAGAATTTCTTTACTGAAAGGCTTGTCAGGCATTGGAACAGCCTGCCCAGGGAGGTGGTGGAGTCACCGTTTTTGGGGGTGTTTAAGAGCCAGGGAGATGCTGTGCTTAGGGACAGGGTTTAGTGGTTTTGTTAGGGCAGGGAATAAAGTTGGACTTGATGATCTTGAAGGTCTCTTCCAGCTGAAACGATTCTATGATTCTATTCTATGATTCTGTGTGTCAGCTGCCTGCCCAGTGCGTCCACTTCCCCTGGCAGCAGCGGGACAGCCACCTTCTCCCAGACGCAAAGAGCTCTTGGCTGCTCCTGCAGCAAGGGCAGAGAGATGGAGGGGAGGAAGAAGAGGAAGAGGTGGCTGCAAGGGCCCCCTCCAATCTGATTCAGTCCTTCCGGAGCTGAAAATCAGTTAATTCTTAACTCTAATCTCACTGTTTTCACATGGCTCCTCCCTTCCTCCAAGGCTTGCATTTTCTTCTCTCACTTCCCTGTAGCTCCCTCCTGTCCTACTTTCAGGTCTCTCTGCCTCGCTCCGTGCCCACTCTGTTGACGTTGCTGGCGCCGAAGGGCCCGGCCAGCGCC
The DNA here is from genome assembly GCA_024611175.1 of Megaceryle torquata. Taxonomy (NCBI): domain Eukaryota; kingdom Metazoa; phylum Chordata; class Aves; order Coraciiformes; family Cerylidae; genus Megaceryle; species Megaceryle torquata. The sequence continues at coordinate 33,063 of JANIJG010009586.1, read as the reverse complement.
GTGGGCTCCGTTGTGGTGTCGGACTGCTTGAAAAGGAACAAAAGTCACAGCTCCAGCCTCTCTTAGGTCTCTTCTGTCTGCAGTCACATGAGTTTTAGTTCATCCACGGCCAAAGACTTGAACCTCTCAGAGGAAGTGTTCCAAATCTGATTTGATTTTTTGGGAGAAGTGATTTTTCTATTCAAGCTTAGCTCATTGTCTATAAAGCGGGTGAAGGAGGGCATAGGAGCAATAGCAAATCTATGTGCACTCATTAAAATACAGCAAGCTCGGGGACTGACCTTGCAAAAACTTACTGACCTTGCAGAAATTTCCCTCTTCCCTTAAGTCCAAGCTTCTGAGGGAGAAAGAGCCCATCCTAGCTCCAAAGCAGTTCTTTTCTGAGCTCCCTTTCAATGCTTCTGCATCTCTCACGGGTTCACAGAGCTGCATCCGGCCCCAGAGGCAGCATAAACTGACATTTCTAGTGAGCAGCTGGGCTGGCCCTGCCTTGCCCTCGAGGGATGTGGTGAGGGTTGCTGTTTGAATTCAGTGTTCCTCCTGGTTGCTTTAGAAATGCTGAGTGTGCCCTGGAGAGGAGCCCTCTTTGTGCCTTGGGGATGCCACACATCCCTGCAGACCCAGGACACCACTACCAGAACAGATGCTTTTGGAGTTTGTCCAGGTGTAGCTGGGAGTAAAATCTGATCTAGACATTAATCAACCTGCCAGAAATTAATTTTCTCCCCTTGTTGGCAGTGCTCTGGTTCTTGGGGGACATGTACAACCAAGTGCCAGCACCGTGTCTTCCTCCACCACCCGTCAGAGTTTATCAAAGCCTTTAACAGGAGCTGGCTCCAGCTGCTCTCCTGGAGCCACCAGCACAGCTCAGAAACACATCCTGAGGAGCACTTCTTGGTGGGACATCATCAGTGACTGCAAACAGCTCTCCTGGTCTTGCTAAGAATGTTTATTAGGAAAACTTTAGGGGAGTATCCCAGCCTCTCTGTGCTGATGCTCATTTATTGTTCCGCAGGCAAAATCAGACATCACTTGGATAGATAAAGACCTTGTGGACTCAGCAGACAAGGTAAGAGATGCTGCAGATGTGCACCTCAGGGAAGCTCCTGCATTTCATTCACACTTCGTCCTGTGATGGGTTGTCCCACGTGCGTGAGTGGAGCTTGCTGGGACCTCTCTGAAATCCAGACCCTTTCTTGCAGCACGTCCCTACCCGCCCGGCTCAGCTGAGGTGGGACTGCTCATTCAGAAAGCAGCTATTGCTCACTTGCTCACGTGACATCCCGGCTTTGACTTCATCCTCCTCCTCCTTCCTCCCCACACCAAAGCCCTTTCCATGCTGTCATTTATGTCTCCTGTGGCTTTCTGATCTTGTCAGCTTGCTGGGGCAGGCGCTGCAGCATTGCAGTTGCGTGGACGTTCAGTGGGGTTTTTTGATTGCTTTTCTGAGGCTCCTCTCCCCACGCTGAGTGTCTGATAACACAACGTGCAGAATTCTCTTGGTCGGGGAAAGATTTATCAGATCTGGGCCCACACGCAGAGAGCTGGCTGGCTACATCTCCTGCATGGCTCCACCAAGCAGCACAAATCTTCCTTGGAAGTGGCTGATGCTCATCTCTGGATGGCACATCATGGACTTGGTTTCTGGCCTGGCTTTTTCACTGGGACTGTGGCAGAACGAAGAAGGTGTCGAGATGAACTGAGTCTCCAGGAGACATGCTCAGCAGCAGCACGGTGGTTTCTCATGCTGCTCTCTGGCACCTACACTCAGCTCCCTTGTTTTGGACCTCATCAGCTAGTGAGGCTCCCTTTGTGGAGCTGGGACCAGCTGCCTTGCTGGTATTAAGTCATTTGTTTCTTTCATTACTGGTTCTCAAAGAGCATGTTCTGGGGGTGGAGGAGGCACGACAGTCCTAAGCAGTGTGTCTGGGTCCAAACAGAGATCCGCTTTTCATACTCCCTCAGTCTCTGGACTAATTCAGAACTGGGTGCTGACATGGGGTTATTTCTGTTTGCAGAGGTGTGAGGGTGTCTTTTTACTCATTTCAAAGGGTTTCTTTCTCACCTGCTTTCCCTGGGGTCTTGCTGCAGAAAACATCTGTCCATGCTGACCCAATGGAAAGGTTAAAGGAGAACAGGTTTGGAGGGGAAGGAGGCAAACCAAGCAATCTAAATACCTCTCCTTTGTCCTGCCAAGAAACCCAAGCAGCAGTGAAGAAGGTGTCTGCATCAGAAATGCCCTTAAAAATTCCTCTCCTGGAACTTCCCAAGGTGGCTCTTGGATAACTCCGGCATCCACGGCAAGGAGCACAAAGCAAACGGAGGACTATGTGCAAATCCCAATGATGCCAGAGGATTTGCCCATGGGATTGATGCACCCTGAATCCCATCACAGGTGACCCATCGCCCCTGTGCCAGTGGGAGAGCAAAGAGCTGTGCAGCTTTTCGAGGTGGTGTCAGACTTCTGAGGGAGGTTTCATGAGTTTTTCTCTTCCTTATCAAAGAGCGAGTGGCTTCTCAGAATATTCCGCTGTTGTGGAAATACCCCCAGAGTTCACAGCCTGACGTGAGTTTCACGCAGCACTAGATGGAAGTCAGTTTAACTAGACCATGTCTGTTTTCTGTCAGCGTCTTCTCTGCACCAAGGGACCCAAATGCGAACGAATCGCCGTGAGAATTTTTTTTTTTTTTTTTTAATTAAAAGCAAAACCAAAAAAGAAAAGTAAAAAAAAGAAAAAGCCCCAACCACAAGGGCTGTTGCTGAGCAGTGGGAGCACAAACCTGCCTCTGTGTGACCAAGTCACTTGTCTCCACTGCGCATCTGCCAGCTGGGCTTTAACCACCTGTATCTCCTCCATCCGGCAACCTCGAGCGTGGGGCGTCCGTGCAGCGCCGCGGGAGCCTCTCCGGTCCCCGGCAGCCGGCCGTGCTTCCCCGGGAGCTGGTGGGAGCGGTGCTTACTGGGGCTGTGCGATGTTGATCGGGATGGGAGGATGGAGAGGGACCCTAAACTTCCCCGCATCTGTGCATTCCTCACGCTCTGGCTGCAGAGGAAACATCGAGCCAAGCCCTGCAGGCTGCAGCTGCCTGCCCCCGGCCAGCTCTCCAGCCCGGTCAGTACCACCGCTCGCTCGCTCGGCTTCGCTTGGCACCACTGGTTGTTCGCCCAGGTGGGCTGATGCTTCAGAGGGCTATTCAGAGAAGTTTGGTTTGCTTTTCTTTTTCTGCCTTCTCAGATAGTTTGCTTAATGATGTCTCTGCCAATGCTACCTTGGTGTAGTTGGAAGGTCTGGATCTTTGCTGGTGTGGTGTGGCTGACCAGCTGCATATGCAAATCTGTGCCTGCCTTCAGATACAGCTTGGGCTGCTGAAACCACTTGCAGTTAAACACCCTGGGTCTTGTTGTTGGCCAAGGCAAAGAATTCCCACAGCTCTGGAAACAGGTCACTCCACAGCTCCTGAAGAGCTGTGGTAGGAGGATGGCTCCACATGCCTTGGAGGTGGATACAAGAGTTGATTTCAAACGTTCCTCTCTGCACAGTTGGTGATGCTGCGGGGTGCCGCACGCACAGCTGTGCAAGTGCTGATGCTGTGTAGACCTGGTTTCTCTCCAGTGTTTTTATGAAGATGGGCAGGAGGGAAAGAGGCTACAACTTCCATGGGTCCCATCCCTGGGTCTCTCCGTGCTGTGGAGAGTGACCGATGTGGAAGGACTAGCAGGAGGAGACCTTTTGGCTGACTCTGGCTCAGGCTCTTGGCTGGAAGGGGGAAGCTGTCCCTAGCTGTCTGCTGTGGACTAAGCCTCTGAGCGAAACCAGAAGCGTAAGGTGGCTGATTTAAGCTGGGAGATCCTATGGAACAGGAAAACCAGTTGTTACAGGGATCATAAGATCTTTCTTGCCTGTGATCACTGAGCCCAGCAAAAGGCAGGACAGCACAGGATGAGCTCCTGTCCCTCTGCCCTCTCCCCATGCTCAGGCTGTACGTGCTGCACTGCAGAGAGCGTGGGCTTCTCTGCTCCGTCTTCGTGTCTGAATGATGTAGGATCTTGAGAGAGCAAAGCTACCACCATGGAAACACAGCTCTATCTAATCTAGAGAAAAGCCAGGCGTGAGAGCGGGAAGGGAAGGGTGCTTGGTGTAGGTTGGCAACCACATCCGCGGGTGCTTGGCAAGGCCACCCTCCCCAAGAAGGTGCTGGGAGGGTGGAGAGTGGGCTGTGGTGCAGAGGAGAGGCAGAGCCTGAAACTTGGTTCCTGTTGTTTTTAAAAGCTGCTTTGATTAGGTGGGTTCCAGACTGATCAGTTTTAGAAAACAAAGCATTACTTTTTTTTTCCCCCAGCTCTGCAAAGCAAGAAACTAAATAGTAGTTCCAGCTTTCTGTCAGCCTGTGATGGCCACATCTACCCCTGAGTCAGAGAGCAACCGAGCTGAATGCCCTTTGGAACGTATTTGCTGGTTTTCAGGTTCAAATAGCAATAAAACCACATCTAACACTGGATAACGTGGGACTAATGTGGGACTAAAGTGCTAAGAAGCCTGGAGTTGCCCTTACAAGATATTCAGCTCCACTGGATTTCTGGCCTGAGTCAGATTTGTGTCTGTAGAAGTGGGAAGTTGAGTCCAGCCTGCCCTGTGAGTTCTCCCTGTGGTCACTTGGGAGAGGGGCTAGAACAGGTCAAGCTCAGATGAATCCTAAGTACAAATGTACAGGCTGGGTATGATCCAGAGAAGGAAAGGCACAGCTGGAAGACTGGCAGTATAAAAAGTCTCTTTATATTTGGGATGCAAATAGAAAGCAGGACGAGGTGTTTCTGTTGAGCTGAACTCTGGGCTTACTGCACCAGAGGTATGGACAAGGTTGGCTTGGGAAAGGGGGTGTCCCAGCATCACCTCAGGGGCTGTGCCTGCTTTTGTGCACTGGCCTAGTGTTGCTGGTGAGTTTATTCTAGATACTGATGATTAAATCTCTTTCTCTTCTTTATTTTTTTTTTCCTTAAATAAAAGAATGTGTTTCAAACAAAACATGTGCCAGAGACCTTGGCTTCCCCTCAATCTTCTTGAAGGCTCAAGTCTGTTAGAGCATCATCTGTACGTGCCGAAGATGCACTAAGACTTATGTTGCAGAGTTGCTCAGATTGCTGAGCAGATGGGCTCCAACATGTCTGATTTTTGCCAGCCCTGGCCGTGTTTTGACAACAGTGCCGTATTTTTTTTGTGTTGTGGGATTTTTAGTGGTATAAACACTCCTGTTTTTGCTACCAGGACCTTAAAAAAAGGAAGGTGCTTTTCAAGCGCTCTTCTGAAATGTGGTTCAAAGAAAGGCAGCACCTGTGGTGAGAGGAGTGGAGCCTTTGGAGAGAGCACAGGGTGTGTAACAAGGCTGCCTGGTGCAAACCCAACGAGGACTTATTTATTCCAGATGTTGAAGCCAGGAGATGCCTGTGACATTTACCAACTTCTAAAGTTCTCTCAGATGTGGTTCCTGTGAGTCTGTAGCTACAATCCTGGTTCCTTAACCCGAGGAGACTTGCTTCAGGAGCATGGTCCCAGTCAACTGTGTCCCATCTTTTTCAGGGTGAAGGTGTTGTGAAAGAAATCAACATCACACACCATGTGAAGGAAGGCTCTGAGAAAGCTGACCCATCGCAGTTTGAGCTCCTGAAGGTGCTGGGACAGGGCTCTTTTGGCAAGGTGAGTTCACTTCTTCCTACATGTTGTGCCAGGAAAATGATTTTGCTGACAAAAGGCACTGTCCCCAGTGAAACCTCTTTCCTGCTTCCCACCAGATTGTGAGAATCTGACTGGTGAGCCCACTTAGCAAATGGTTGCTTCTCACCTGTTCTTGGCAGTGCTGGGTGAACAGTTGGACTCGATGACCTTAGAGGTCTTTTCCAACCTAAATGATTCTATGATTCTAACCTGGAAGGCAACTATAGTGACGCCTTCTCCTCAGGGCCAGCCCAGATGTCCAGAGTTCCTCTGGAGTTCTTTTTCAGATGATTAGGAAGAATGCAGTAGAATCCTGCTCATGAACCCAGGTGTCACCCAGGGCAGAAGGTCCTCCTGCAGCTTTCTAGCTTTCAGCCAAATTGAGGACTCAGTGAACTCGGGCACGTTCCTCTCTTCTCAGAAATTATGCTGTGTGCCAGGGACTGGTTTTGGCCTCTCTTTATGGTCCAGTTTCCCTTCTGTGAAGGGGGAAGGAAGTAGCCTGTAACTCTTCAATGTGTAAATAATCCAGGTCTCTTACAGACCATCTGCTCACACATTAAATCAACTTCATGTCAGCCAGTTACCAGCGCTCACCGTGGTGGCTCGTACAGGACCGTGTGCTGTGGCCGGGGCAAATGCAGCAGTGGTTTTATGTAAAGCAAGGTGGTGTCTTTTTGAAGCTAAAACCAAGTAGAACAGGACATCAGGGAAGGAGGTAAAAATCCAAAGAGGATGCAGGTCCTGAATAATAAGGAGTTGATCTGGCTGTCAAGTCACCAGGAGGCTTTGTGATACACTGAAGCACCAGTGCTTCAAGCCACAGCTCCCAGTCATCAGCTCCAGCCCCATGTGAACTGCAGAGGTGTGGAAGAGTGGTGAAGAGAAAAGTACAGTATAAAAGCAGGAGTGCTGTGATGGCTGGAGATGGGATGTGAGGAGTCTACACACAGCACTTCCCTGAAAACCTCATGGGGTTCACATGGAGAGCTTGAGGTTCATCTTAGTGGTCCCAAGGTCAGCGGCTTCTTGGGGTTACTGTGAGGTCTGCCACGCTGGGAGGCATCCAGCTCCCCCTGCTAATGTTTAGTGCTCGGTTAATGTGATGTTCTTCTGGCTCAGGTTTTCTTGGTGAGAAAAATAACACCGCCAGACAGCAACCACCTCTATGCCATGAAAGTGCTCAAGAAGGCAACGTTGAAAGGTAGGAGACTTTTCCTGTGATGTTCTTCCCTTCTGTGTCTTAAAGAGCACTGGAGAAATGTCACAGCTGGCCCCAGGGTGATCTAGGTGAAAGAGGAGTGTCTTCATCTGAGCCAAACAGCCTCCTTTTCTCTCCATCCATGAAAGACCCTTGCTGCAGTGATGGAGGAGGGAAAGATCTGGCTCAAGCTGCCTGGTACTAAAGGCTGGGGACAAGGCTGACACCAGGTCCCTGTGTGCCTTTTTCTGTGTCTGAGCTGTCCCCTCTCTTCCCACAGTGCGTGATCGAGTGAGGACAAAGATAGAAAGGGACATCCTGGCTGATGTAAACCATCCCTTTGTGGTGAAACTCCACTACGGTGAGTGTGGAGCTAGCTGGGACAGCGGCAGAGGGGCTGCCGGCCGGAGCAGACACTGGTTACCTTTAAGCACAATAACAAAAGATGCTGCTACAGGCACATCTGCCATGAGCAGGTAGATGAGCATGAGGCATCCAGCAGCAGGCTGCTCAGAGGATGCTGAGAGCCTCTCATAGGGTCTAACCAGGCTTCTGGAGGCACCTGACATGGAGAAGAAGCCTGGATCAGTCTGTATCCCTCATCGGCTTTGCCGCTCTGGAACCCTTCACAAGCCCCTTAACACAAATCCTTTCCTGGAAATGTCTTTGGTCCCAGGCCTGCTGATCATAGAATCATAGAATGGGGGGGGTTGGAAGGGACCTCTGGAGATCATCGAGTCCAACCCCCCTGCCAGAGCAGGGTCACCCAGGGCAGCCCACACAGGCACAGATCCAGACAAGGCTAGGAAGTCTCCACAACCTCTCAGGGCAGCCTGGGCCAGGCTCTGTCACCCTCACAGTAAAGAAGTCCCTCCTCATGTTGAGGTGGAACCTTCTATGCTCAAGTTTATACCCAGAAAAGAGACTGACCCCTTCCATCTGACTCCCACCCTTCAGATGTTTATAGACATTAATAAGATCCCCTCTCAGTCTTCTCCTCTCCAGACTAAACAGCTCCAGTGCCCTCAGTCTTTCTTCACAGGGTTGATGCTCAAATCCTCGTAGCCTCCATTGGACACTTTCCAGTAGATCCCTGTCTCTCTTAAATTGGGGAGCCCAAAACTGGACACAGTATGGTGAACGGGGAATAGAGGACAGACCAGAAGAAGATATTTAATCGAATTCTTGGGATCAGGAGAAACTGAGAAAGCAGAGCTAACTAGTCAAGCCAGAGTTTGGCAGCTTCCCCCCCTGTGAATCGACCAGTGCCTCTCCTGGGAAAACAGCCCTTGCAGCAAAGCATCACTGGCCGAGAGCGAACCAACCCCCCATGAAACGAGGGTTTTCCGCAGTGGCAGAGTGCTGCTGGTGAGCTCCCGTTTCAACGTCACGGCCGGGCTATCTCCTGTGCCCCAGATAATTTGCCCTACCTGTGTTTAACCCAGTAACCACGCAGGGCAGCTGCACGACTGGAGCCACTGGGATTTAAGTGATTAATGTAACACCACGGAACCTTCCCTCAGCGGAGGGGTCTGATTCCAGCTCTGGCTTGTGTTTCAGCATTCCAGACAGAGGGGAAGCTGTATCTCATCTTGGATTTCCTCAGAGGAGGTGACCTTTTCACTCGGCTTTCCAAAGAGGTAGGTATGCTCTGGCATCTCGGTGGCTTGCTGAGGCTCTCAGTTCATCTGTGCTTCACTGCCTGGAGAAGCGATTGACCCTCGCAAAGCCTTTGAGAGGGGTGGAAACAACCTCCAACCTGCTGCTAGCCCGGTGTTCTGCTGCAGTGTTGGCTGGTTGTGTCTCCTTGCTGGGATGAGGTGACGGCAGGGGGAATGGGAGGAGTAATGAGAAGTTATTTGAGGTGAAGACAACTGGGAACATAACCCAGTGAACGTAAACGGAGAGTTTTTCAAGAACCTCTGCTGCTTAGTGACCTGGATTGGTTTTGTTGGGTTGCTTCTTAATTGCTGCTTTAGGATGGTGGGTGAAGCCTGGGAAAGATGGGTGTGAAAGGGCATGAGAGAGCAACGTGGATGTGGAAGATCTTGCATGGGTGCAGCAGAGATGGTCCTGCTGCTGGCGTTGTAACCACAGCGCCCGTCCACTTCCTCTCCTTTCCTGCAGGTCATGTTCACTGAGGAGGATGTGAAGTTCTACCTGGCGGAGCTGGCTCTGGGGCTCGACCACTTGCACAGCCTGGGAATCATATACAGGGATCTCAAACCAGAGAAGTACGTGTGGCACAGCTGAGGCAGGGAACTGAGTCACAGGATCATAGAAGTCTTTCAGTTCAGTCCCAAGCCTCTAGTCAGCAAAATTCCTCAAAGTCAGAGCTGAACAGTGCCCTGAGGCCAGCCAGATGGAAGGTGGCAGTGCCAGTCGACCAGGCTCCTGCTCCTCAGACGAGCAGTTAGGGCCAGGAGTGCTGTGGAGGCACCATGTGTGCACCACACGGCTGAGCAGCCACCCTGAGCCTGCCAGGCTCCAGCCTTAAGCAACTGAGAGTCCTTGGAGGTAAAAGGCACCAAATTTGGCCTTTGCAGTGACACATACTGTTGGGGCTCTGGTGAGGCTGCCCCTCAAATCCTGGGGCCAGTTTTGGGCCCCTCACTCCCAGCAGGACATTGAGGGGCTGGAGCGTGGCCAGAGAAGGGCAATGAAACTGGAGAAGGGGCAGGAGCACAACTTGGTGAGGAGTGGCTGAGGGACCTGGGCTTGTCCAGCCTGGAGAGAAGGAGGCTCAGGGGAGACCTTCTGGCTCTGACAGCTCCCTGACAGGAGGTTGGAGCCAGGGGGGGTCGGGTTCTGCAAGGAACAAGCAACAGCACAAGAGGAACCAGCCTCAAGTTGCCCCAGGGGAGGTTTAGGTTGGAGCTGAGAAACAATTTCTTCCCCTGGAGGGGTGTCCAGGGCTGGCCCAGGCTGCCCAGGGCAGGGGTGGAGTCCCCGGGATCCCTGGAAGGGTTTCCAAGCCCCCCGTGGAGCTGTGGTGCTGAGGGCCATGAGTCAGTGGTGCTGGCAGTGCTAGGTTGGACTTGATGATCTTAAAGGTCTCTTCCAACCAAAATGTTTCTGTGATTCTGTACCAGCTGCATGACCGACCTGGGTATTCTTACTTGGGCTATGTGAGGCATCAAAGGTGGTGTAACCTGTGTGGGTCATGCCTTCAAAGTGTAGTTGAGGGTGTAGACAGAAGGGAGCTGCACTTTGTCTCACATGTCTTGGTGATGGAGCTTAAAGCACTGGGGGAAAGGACAAATAAATTTCTCCTCTGGACTCTGGGAACACCTCAGACCAGCCTCTGTCATGTGTGCTGATTCTCACCAGCCCTTATTGCAGACAATAACAACTTGATTTTTTCATCCATGCTGTAGCATCCTCTTGGATGAAGAAGGACACATCAAACTCACAGGTGAGGGACTCCACAAAAGCCTTGTGCTCCAGCAAGGCTGGTTCTTGAAATACAGAGGTTCTCTTGGGCCCCTCTCCTCCGTGTGATTGCTCGGAGCACATGGGCGGGTGCTGATGGTTTTCCTCTTCTGTAGATTTTGGCTTGAGTAAGGAGGCAATAGACCATGAGAAGAAAGCCTATTCCTTCTGTGGGACGGTGGAATATATGGCACCAGAGGTTGTGAATCGCCAGGGCCACTCCCACAGTGCTGACTGGTGGTCGTACGGGGTGTTAATGGTATGTACCCAGCCGGTGTATGGGAACCTGGCTCAGCAGCAGCTCTGAAACACCCCTACGTGACTGCACCTCTTGCAGACGGGCTGACTGGGGGATGTTCTCCAGGCTCCCTGAAAGGGCTGTCACAGGCTGTCCGTCTATTTCTCGGGGGGAGGCAGAGCCTGTGAGGCTGTGGTCCCAGTGAGCCCTGGGGTGCACAGCGTGGGGTGCCTGGGGGTGTCCGTGTCCACCCCAGCGCTGGGATGTTGGTGTCTGTGCAGATCTGGTGCCACCGTCTGGCGGTTGCTGAAGCCGAGGGCTCCTGCAGGAGCAGGTGCTGGCTCAAACATCTTCCAGCTGCAGACCTTGTGAACCAAATTCTTTCTGAGAAAATAGGATGTCTGAGATCTCTTTTTGAGCTCGGCTTTGATCACTTGCAAGCTTATCGCTAGCTTCAGCGAGCTCCCAGGTGAAGGTGCACTGGGATCTGTGCCACCCTCAGATGTGACCTCCCCTTCTTCTCTTTCCCTCCCAGTTTGAAATGCTCACCGGCTCGCTGCCCTTCCAGGGGAAGGATCGCAAGGAGACGATGACCCTCATCCTCAAGTAAGAGTTTGTCTGTCGCGTATGTGCAGGAATCATTCTCTGAGCGTGTTGCAATTTGGGGGTTCTCACAACTTAATGGCATGATTTGGCAAGCGGTTTTGTATCAGCAGTTAACTTGAAAGGTGCAGCGTAAATGCCAACCAGATGACTGTACTTTCGGGGGTGGAGGTGCTGCCACCGGCATGTGGGTTGACTTCTTTAAACCTGCAACTGGTTGCATAACTTCCTCCCCAGAGCGAAGCTGGGCATGCCACAGTTCCTGAGCTCTGAAGCACAGAGCCTCCTGCGAGCCCTTTTCAAAAGGAATCCAGCCAACCGATTAGGTAAGACCTTTATTTTTATTGTTGTTGTTTCTGAGTTCACCTGCTGCTGTCTCGGGGCCTCTCACATCCCTGTAGGTCAGCAGCGTGTTCATACTTGTGCTCGGTTAATGGGCTCCTTTAATTCCTGGCTGTGTCACCCCCACGGCAGCGGCCTTCGCTGGGTCAGTGGTTTAATACAACGTGCTCCACGGGTGCATCTTTCAGGTTCTGGACCAGATGGGGCAGAAGAGATCAAGCGCCATCCTTTCTACTCCACCATTGACTGGAATGTAAGTGGCAGAAATGTCCAAGCAAAGTTCTTCACCATTCAGCACCAATTCTGCTGACGGCAGTAACAGCACAGCTGGGATTCTTGACCAGCTATGGGAGAGCTGCCAATCCCTGCGTCCATCTGTTCCAATAATCCTTCCCAAAACTAAAATTCTATGTGTCACATGAATGTTTCATACCTGAGGTGCCCACGTTCTCACTTTGCTTTGAATTTCCTCATCTCTCAACAGTAAGGTGCAGGTTTTAATTGGGCTTTGGCACAACATGGATTGTCTTGCACAAAGTGGGAAGGAATCGGGGAGACATTCCTGGCAAGAAAATGCCCTGTTTTACACAGAGAAGCAATGCGATAACTGAACCAGCATTTCCCAATTGCTTTTGGCCAGCTCCCCACTTTACCACATCATTTGGTTTCTTCCCTTACTTGGTAAGGGATTTTGATGATCAGTCTTCTAAAGCTTCCAAGGCACCCAGCAAGCTGCTCGACCAAGCCTCCAGCAATGCTAACAAAGCTTATTTCAACTTTTTGCTTCGAGAAGCAATTTAAAAAGGCCATTTGTGGGAGTGCTGGGATATGAATATCCTCCTGGGGCATCTCCCCTGGCTCTCCCTGGGGAGATCTGTGCCAGCAAAGCCCTTGTGGGAGTTAGGAGGAGGTGGAAGAGCCTGGTGAGGTAAATACATTGTGGATACTGCTTTAGGAGTGGGGCCAAATCATATATAAAATACTTTTTTTTTTCTTTATTTAATATATGGGTTTATTTAGTATATATATGGTTATTATATATATGTATATGGGGGGGTTATTAATACAATACAGGCTGCCCAGGGCAGGGGTGGAGTCCCCATGACCCCTGGAGGGGTTTCCAAGCTGTGGTGCTGAGGGCCAGGGGTCAGTGGTGCCCTGGCAGTGCTGGGTTAATGGTTGGATTTGATGAGCTTAAAGGTCTCTTCCAACCAAAAAATTCTGTGATTCTACTTGTAGCATTTCTCCACAAACTGACTCAAAAACACCCCACTGGCCAAGAAGTCCTCCCTCAGACTGCTGAGCTGTAGTTAAATGCAAAGCCACAGAGCCGTTGCTGGTTTCACAAAATCTCTTCTTGGCCTCTTGTTCCTTTTCTCGTGCCTTTGCATCCCCCTGAGCACGTACGAGAGCCTTGACCTCTCGGAGCCCTTTCAAGCTGCTTTTGTTTTGCAGAAGCTGTACCGCAGGGAAATCAAACCTCCCTTCAAGCCTGCAGTGGGGCAGCCAGATGACACCTTTTATTTTGACACAGAATTTACATCACGTACACCAAAAGGTTTGTCTGACTTCAAGCAAAGCCAAAGTTTCCTGTGTGAAATGATTCTGTACGGCGTAATACCGGTGTGCTGGTGCCAGCAGGGCAAGGTTGGCTGCCTGCTGGTGCTGCCATCTCCAGATGGTTGAAGCACAGAGGAGGTGGCCTGGTTGTAGACATGGGGGTGTGAGGGGTAAGCTCGGTGTTGAGTGGTGTGGCTTTAGCCTTGAATAACCTAAAGAGAAGCCACAGCTCCTGGGCAGCAAGGGGAAGGCTTCTGCTGCCACAGGAGCATCCTTCTTCAAGTTGTGTCTCAACTCCTGCTGCAGATTCCCCGGGTGTCCCCCCTAGTGCAGGGGCCCATCAGCTTTTCCGAGGCTTCAGTTTTGTGGCGACAGGGTTGATGGAGGATGGCAAAGTGAAACCAACCCAGTCACCTCTGCATTCGGTGGTACAGGTAAGAAGCAGGGACAGGAACAACTGTTTGGAGCTGCAGTAATACTCCAGAGGGGTTGTGCAGGAGCTCTGTACCGTCTGGAGCAGAGCTAATGACCTGAGGGCTGGAACCCTTCTGCTGGGAGGCCAGGCTGGGAGAGTTGGGGGTGTTCAGCCTGGAGAGGAGAAGGCTCCAGGGAGATCTTCTGGGG